>LPNX010183685.1:0-50806 GCA_001517045.1 Pseudotsuga menziesii
AAAATGAAGCATGTTTTGTTGGGAGAAAGAAAATTGGAACAATTTCAATATTATGTTTCCCTTGTGATTTGAATTTTGTACTTTGGTGGGGTGTTTTAGAACAATCCCACTTGTTATGCATGCTTTAAATGGTAAACATATCCCATATGCTTTAAATGATGATGATGATGAACTAGATGACAATGACAGTGATGATGTTCTTAATGAAGACGATGATGGAAATGATGATGACGATGATGATGATGATCGTCGTCATCTTTGTCATTGATATAATGATTATCACAATAGTCATCATCATCCATGTCATCATCATCACCATTTTCCTTGACATCATCATCATGATTATTGACATTTTCATCAGTTATTCATCATTACCTTTGGCATAAGAAATAGCATCTACCCAAAATATGTGATTACTGGAAAAGGTTCATGGAGGACACACATGATTTATGCATGACAAATAACAACTTATTTTTTAAGATAATCAACATCATCATTCTGATTGTACTCATCATCATTGTCATTTTCATAATTGCCATTCATTACATTGCCATCATAATCATTGGCAATGTCATCATTGCCATTATCCTCATCATCCTCATCATCCTCATCATCCTCCTCCTCCTCATCATAATCATCATCATCATCATCATTGTCATAGTTCTCCTCATTATCAACAACATTATCATCATCATCATAACCATCCTCAATATCATAATCATTATCCTCATTTTCATCTTCAACATCTGGGTGCAAAAGTGGATAAAAACATGGATGCAAAAAAAGATGCAAACATGGATGCAACAATAGTAGGCGCAAAAGTGGGCATATAATGGGGTGCACCAAAAATGGATGCAAAAGTGGATGCAAAAAATGATGCAATCATGGAAGCAAAACATGATGAAAAAAGTGGCGCAAAAGTGTATACAACCATGGATGTAAAATTGGATACAAAATTGGATGCAAAAGTGGATGCAATAAAAGTAGATGCAAAAATAGATGCAAAAGTAGTCGCAACACCCAACGCAAAACCCGATGCAAAAGTGGATGCAAAAATGGATGCAAAAAGGGATGCAATAACTGATGTAAAATTGGATGCCAAAAAAGATGCAAACTAGGATGGAAAAGTTGAAGCAAAAGTGGGTGTAAAAGTAAGCGTAAAAATGGGTATGATTTGGGACGCGAAAAAAGTGGATGCAAACGTGGATGCAATAGTAGATGCAAAAAAAGGCATAAACATGGATGCAAAATGGGATGCAAAAAGGGATAAAAACATGGGTGCAAAAGTGGACGAAAAAATGGATGCAAAAGTGGATGCAAAAATGGCTGAAACAAAATGAAATGCAAAACTAGGCTCAAAATAGGATGTAAACTTTGATGCAAAACTTTGTGCATCAAGGGATGCAAAAAAAGAAGCAGAATTGGATGCAAAAGTGGATGTAAAAAAGGATGCAAAAGTGGATGAAAAAAAGGATGTAAAAGTTGAGGCAAACATTGGCGTAAAAGGGGGCACAACAAGAGTAGATTTACAAACTAGGCGCAAAATTAGGTGCAAAACTAGGCTCAATACCTATTGCAAAACCTGATACAAAACCTAGTGCATAACTAGGTGCAAAAATCGATGCAAACTACGCTGCAATTTGTGCCAGATTTATAAAAAGGACACAAAAAAGCCTAAAATAGCACCAACCCGTGAAATTGCGCCATTTTGTCAAAAAAATGAGGAAAATACATTGAAAGATGGTTTAGATGCAAAAAGGATGCAAAAAGAGATGCTAAATCCAGTTTTTGTTGTAGTGTTCTATAGGGGATCCATTTCCATGACAGATCCTGATCCAGATATGTATCAGATCCATGGATCTAAGGATCCAACACACCGGGGAGGCGGATCCGATAACATAGGTGCAAAACACACAAGTATAGGAAGAATGGAACATGTTGGATCAAAATTTCTGTAGAGATAGTTTCAAAATGCTGGAACAAAATTCAAGGTGGAATCAAAACCAGAATTTGAGGTGAGATCAGCAAAAATTTCAATAAGTTGAAGAGATTAGAGTTTGAAATAGCACATGGATTACAAGAATCTTGCAGATTTAGAGGAACAATTTTCAAGGCAAAATTAAGCACATGAAAATACATGTATGATTTTTTAGGTGAACAAGGCCATGATTTTCCAACATGAGTAGCCAAAACTGTGATTGGTAGAATTTGAGGTATTGGTTTGAGGAAATTTCAAGATAGAATTTCTTGCAGTGCAGGATTTCCAATGCATCAGCTAATTGACATCGAACATGGTACAAATTCCAAGGCTCAGTCACATTGACACATGGATATAATGATAATCTCTATTCTATCATTCAATAGTGTCTTGCTTTGTAGGTTTTAACTCAATTGCACTAGCTATTCCCCAAAAGTTCTTATATGCATTAAAAGCAACTCATCTTTAACCTTACATACATGGTAGTTATAACCATTAAGTTTCCAAATGAACTTCTACTTCAAAATAAAAACACCTGACATTCCTACTATAAACTCTCAAAACTTAAAGAATTTTTTAAAAAGTTATTTTTTGCAAGATGCCAAAAAAACAATCAAGTGAATACCCCCTAAAATATAGGTTTGCAAAGATACCTTCTAGTTGTAGTCTATAATGGATGTTTTCTTCTTCAAATGATGTTTGTATGTCTTCCTTGGAATTGTTTACATATAGTTTATTTGAGTCATGTGTCAAGTTGAATGTCTATAATTTTTTTGCAAAAGAAACTCATTTCTCTCCAGGACATTAATCACCATGTTGAATGCTATGCTTGACATAACAAAATTTAGGGTATCGTCTGCTGTAGAAAAAAAAACAACATTTGTACTTTTACTCTGCAAGATTAGTCCAATGATTTCTCTAATAATTGTTAAATATTGGGGATACACTAGGAGTGTTTAGACCATGCTTGAGAGTGCTTCATCAGATGTAGGGTACATGGTGTGTTTCATATCCTTGGTTGTACCATGATGGGCATGCATATTGGAAGTACCTTATTCAATGATTGCTATGCCTTGACTTGATGCTTATGAGAACCACTTCTTTAGGAGGTTGGATACCCCTAGCTGCTAGATATTTGATGTTATTTGTGTACGAAATGGTTGATGCTTTAATGATTATCATTAATATAATACAAAAATTCTGTTGTTTGATATTTTCTGCAGCTAATTCAACATTTTGCATGTTTTTTTTAATATATATAACAACATGTACAAAAATATATATTATATAGAAGTTGCTTCACTCTCAAAATCTTTTGGAACTTGATGCTTTGCACTCCCAATTCACTCTTGCTCCCAATATCTATGTGGAGACCTATGGGGTGCACACATGGATGTTGGTTGCTTGCTTGCTTGGGAGAATGATCTATTTGCAAGAGGAGCATTGAGCATATAGGAGGGTGATAATCCCTAGATAGCATGGGGACTCTTGATTGCTTGCATGGAGGCTTGTAATTGACTTGAGGATGCTTGTATTGAATGATCATGTACACGAATGGACCAATAAATACACGTGGCTTAGGAGATCACATTGGAGACCTTTGGAGGACGAGTACTGGAAGCATCTAGTGGAGTGTTCACTTTGGGACCCTTGATTATTGGCATGCATGCCTTCGTGCTTGACATGTATCACTTACAGTTGGAGTGCTTCGCATGTGTGCCTATTTATCATCAAGTTAGGTTGCTTGTTTTCGACAAGGTCCACTTTGTTATTGTTGGCCTTGGGAGAAGTGTATTTTCATTCATCTATCTCATAATCATGTTAGAGATGTGAGAAATCAAGACATCTTATCTCTTTCAATAGTACTTCATCATTGTACATTACTCTCTTGTCTAGAGCACTAGGGATATTGTGTTGATGCAAGCAAGGCATTAGGTTTTGGGTTTTCCCTAAGAAGACAATGGAAGCTAGGATTTTGGAGAAAACATAGAGGAGCAAAGGGAGCACTTATTCTTGAGTTTATTGTGAGATAAGAAGCCTACGGATTTGTGGCATTGGAAAACCTACTACTACTTGGATGATTGATGTGGAGAAGATATAGATGGGCTTATTGTTTGACAACCTACACACTTCAGCATTGGATGCCTACTCTATGAAACAAAGAATTTTCCAACTTTGGAATCTTTACAAAACCAAGCTAGAGGGGTACTTCATCTCCAAATACACCATATCCTACAAGATCAAAGGATGATTTTTGTCTCTTAGGGAATTCTCAAATGTATTTATCCACTTTCTTTTGCTTCTTTAAATAGAAATGCTTGGCAGTATTTGCTTGGATGTTGTTGAACCCTAAATACATACTTCCTTCTATTTCTCTCCTTCACTAGAAAGGAGTTGTGTTTGGTGGGCTGGGGAAGGTGGAATGTTATCAAGATGACATGCATCTCTTTTTATGGATCCTATGTTGTGAAATAAAATTTCTTAAGACAGATACTTCATTCAACCTAGGAGAAGTTTCAACATTTACATCAAATCCGAGAATCTAGAATTCAGCTAGGAATGCCATTTTTAGGAAGGATCTGTTGAAGCCAAAGCAGACATGCTACCTCTCTTTGCTTATGTAGGAAAGAAGATCTTGTGTATCAACTCTTCGTGTTGGGATGTGAAAATCATCATGTACATGTATATTGACTTACAGTGAACTATATGATGCATTTTCAACAAAACAAATTGAAAAATAACCTATAAATTCTCGTGGCTTAATATCATATTTTCACAAAGAAATCAAACAAAAATTGGAACTTTTTCAACAATTCCCATGGCTTTATATCATATTTTGAAGAAACTAAAAGATCCAGGGATTAACCACTAGGAATTAGTGTTGCCCTTGACAAATTTTAATTTTGGGGTTTGCTTCATTAATATTTGGCTATTTAATTTTCGGACTTTGGTTTGCATTCTGATGTGACAGGAAGATTTAAGTTCTTTTCACACAACACAAATATTTATCCCTTCATAGATCTAGCCTAAGTTGATTCAGAAATAAAAGCATAAAGGTATCTACCCTTGAAAGCAAAATTAAAAATTCATCAATAATCACTTTCAGTTAATATAAAGTAAATAACCAAAAAAATACTTTAGTGTATCATAGAATATGAAAACATAACATAGACCACGAGGAATAAACAATCTAAAATAGAATATGAGGAACATAAAACTCACGAAGGAGAACAATTAAAATTGAAGGATGAACAAGAAAATTAATACGATGATTTGATTAATTATTTCCAAGGAATACCTTTGTTGTGAACAGAAAATAGGTGATAAAGCAAAGATGTTGCTCGATGGAGGTCATGGTACCAATCCTACTCAGTTCATCGTAGAGACACACTGACTATAAATGTAGCAGTAAGGATTATTTAGAAATCATTATTAACAGTTCAATGATTAACCATTACTAATGTAACAAATAAATAAAAATAGGATGAAAAAACATCAGGATATCAAGATTCAAGGTGGACAAGACAAGGTCAATCCAGGAAAGGAATACCTAGAATAATCAAGTTAAACAATGCACCATCTAAAGTCCTAGATAACCTTCTTAGTTTCCTAGTCAAATGGTATCTTAGCTCGTGAATTTTAACTAGACATATACAATAGCATGTAATCAACTCAAAAAGATAGGAACCTAATGAAGGCCTTTCCAAATACAATGAAGCCCTGCTTGAAAATATTCTCATAACAGAAATCTCTAAAATTTACAACTAAAAAATACAAAAGAAATTGACAACAAATAAACCAGTTACTTATAAAGTTTCTAGATTGAAAATTCTGGTTTCTTGAGATTCAAAAGCTATATCAGATTACAAACATGTTTTGAAAGTGTACCAAATGCAAAATTTCCAATATGGCCACAAAGAATCTCTTACATTTTGGAAACTCGGATAAAAATTTGTTTAGGCTAGCAACACTGTTTCAATTCTGAAAAAATCATTTAGCTTTGAAATTCTACATCTGGTAATAATTCTACTGCAGGGGGTTCACTTGCATCATCAATAGTTTTACGCCATCCATACAATCTTGCCCCATCCTTGTCAATGATTTTGATGAAACAAGATTGGATGCATGCTCTACAAAACAAGGAATTTGCCAACTTTGGCATCTTTACAAAACCAAGCTAGAGGGTTACTTCATCTCCAAATACACCATCTCCTACAAGATCAAAGGACGATTTTTGTCTCTTCGGGAAGTCTCAAAGCTCTTTATCCACTTTCTTTTGCTTCCTGAAATAGAAATGCTTGACACAATTTGCTTGGATGTTGATGACACCTGAATATAGGGTTCCTTCTGTTTCTCTCTTTCACTGGAAAGGAGTTGTGTTTGGCGAACTGGGGAAGGTGGAATCTTATCAGATTGACAGGAATCTCTTTTTTATGGAGCCTATGTTGTGAAATAAAATTTATTAATATAGTTACTTCATTCAACCGAGGATAAATTTCAACAATTACATATGATCCAGCAATCCAGAATTCAACGAGGAATGCCATTTTAAGGAAGGATCTGTTGAAGCCAAAGCATACATGCTACCTCTCTTTTCTTATGTAGGAAAGGATATCTTCTGTATCAACTCTATAGGTTGGGATGTGAAAAGCATCATGTACATGTATATTGACTTACAGTGACCTATATGATGCATTTTCAACAAAACAAATTGAAAAAAAACCTATAAATTCTCGTGGCTTAATATCATATGTTCACAAAGAAATCAAACAAAAATGGGAAAATTTTCAACAATTCCCATGGCTTTATATCATATTTTGAAGAAATTGAAATATTTAGGGATTAACCACTAGGAATCAGTGTTGCCCTTGACAGATTTTAATTTTGGGGTTTTCTTCATTGATATTTGGCTTTTTAATTTTCGGACTTTTGTTTGCATTCTAATGTGAAAAGAAGATTTAAGTTCTTTCCAGATAGCACAAAGATTTCTCACTTCACAGATCTAGCCTAAGCCAATTCAGAAAGGAAAGCCTAAAGTTATCTACCCTTGAAAGCAAACTTCAAAATTCATCAATAATCACTTTCAGTTAATGTAAAGTAAATAACCAACAAAATACTTCAATGTATCATAGAAGATGGAAACATAACATAGACCATGAGGAATAGACAAACTAAAATAGAAGATGGGGAACATAAAACTCATGAAGGGTGTTAACACTCAAAATGTACCCAGGTTGTAAAGGTAAATTCCAAAGGTAACAGCAAAAACCACTTCAGAAAGAAACTGGCTTTGTTTTCGAGAGAGGGATCTCTCAAAATATAAATTTAACAAGGCCAGATATAAAATCAACACTCAAAAATTATATAGACGGTTGAAATGATACATATAATCATTGGGCAATGGAGTCACATATACATAAAGGTATCCCAAAATCACATGCATGAGATTTTATCAAAGGCAAGGTAACCACTTAATCACAGTCATTCATTTAGTTCAAGTGGAAAGGAAGAAATAATGAATATTCCATCAATACAGAGCATCAAAAGATGAGTTCCATATTAAATTTAGCAGAAACATTTATAAAATATCTGAAACAATAGTCAGAACATCACAAGTATGAATTCCAACCATTCAATACTATGTTTCAGATACGATGAAAACAAAATGGAATGTAACACTGGAGAAAACGATCACAAAGGAAAGGAAATACAGACTGTAATGTAAATAGCACAAGAATCTCTGATAACCCCACATGCATTCAACTTTGTTATTTCAAAAATTATATGTCTTCAAAAAATATTCATCAACAAATGGGTTCCTACCCCCATTACATAAAGTAAATGCAAATATATACATAAATGATTTCTTCTCCCAAGAAGATTTAATAACTGAGCAATCTGCTTAATCAAAGTCTTTGTAACTGTATCCCTAATAACTAGGAATAAACTACTTGCTTTGATCCTAACAGACCATTTAATTAAAATCAACTCGGTAACAACAAGGCCCAAACAAGCAGCTCCATAGTGTGCAACACCTGTTTTCATGGATGAAGAATATACTTTGTTTTTCCAAATCTTTCCATGGCTCTCCATTGTTCCACACTTGGGATATCGTACTCATTCATTTACCGGATAGATACTTCCAACTCCATATAGGATTCATAAGACATAGTAGACAACCATCCTCTGACGATTAGAAATTTTTGTAATATCTCGAAGTCTTCTGTTAACTTATCCATGATGACCTTTCCCATCAGTCCCTTTACCAAATCATCAAATTTAGAGTGATCCATATGGCTTTGCACTAGCAGGCTGTGATAATGTTCTTGAGAAAAAAGTCGCCCTTATTCGTTCCAGAAAGAAGGAAGGCCATCTTCAAACAATTGTTTCAAAGCATGCTTGCAATCATTAATACGTGAAGTCATCTCATTAGCCTTATCTTGTACTGTATTCATAAGATGATGTTTATGAATAGACCTTTTTGACCACAATACCATTGCTACTCTGTCTTTGATTCCTATATCTTGTAATTTTTGATAGGTTAATGAATTTAAGAAATTCAATGCATTCTGTGCTGTGCTTAGGGGTTTCCTCTCCATGGTCTCATTTACTAGTTTCAATATTTGATTGGCTAGATTAACCAATGTACTTTGACCATCAATGAAATTCAAATAATGCTTGAACTTAGTAATTTCCATAGACAATGTATCCTGGATTATGTGTTTAGCTCCCTAGAGAGGAACCTTTCCTATATTTCTTTCTTTTAATTCATTAAGTTTCTTTTGTAATTGACCTTTATCCTATAATATTTTATTCTTTTTTTCAGCTAATTTGGTCTGCTTAGATTTGATTTTCTCATTTTCTTCTTTTAACTCCCTTATCTATACACCCTTGAAACTGATCTGGGACATGGGAACTAGTAAACCATCAGCAGAAAAATCATTTAAAGGCTTTTCAATATTTACAATAGTCAAATCTTCACCAGTAGGAGTTTGGTTCATCAGTTCTTCCGTAATCTCTTTTTCATCATTTTGGTCTTTCTTCAACAGTGAAATTTGTGCTATTAACTCATTTTGCTTTGTTTCCCATTTGTTCTTTTCTTCTTGCAATTTCACAGTCTTTCCTTTATACGCCATCATCTCCTGATGAATCTTATCCTTCTCCTCCTACAATGCTAACAGTTCTGATGACTGAACATGTTCTATAATCGGGATTTTCAACCTCTTATTTAGTTCCTGGAGGGCATTGTCTTTTTCTTCTAAAAGTCTTCTGATGGCCTGGGTGTTCCCTGTCTCATCCCCTGATCTTACGATATTTGCTTGCAATTTATTTATTTTAATAGAATTATCCTTATTCTCAACCTTCTCATGTTTTAAATGGACCTCTAATTTTTCAACCAAAACTTGCAACTTCTTAATTTTTACCATAGCATGCAATAAATCTGAATAAATAATATCTCTCATTTGTTTAGGCAACTGTATTTTATTGGGTACACTAATTTTGTCTAATCTCACTTCAATTTCGGCCACTTTCTTATCACTAACCATAGCTAGTTTTAAAGTATTTCTTTCTACGTCTCGAGTAGAAATCAGGGAAGTCTTTGGATTATTCATATTTCTCACTCATGGGAGTAAATTTATGGTTTCTTCTAGGGACTATCTTTGCTTTTCCACATAGCTAGTCATGAATTCTTCTTTATATTTAAAAACTAGACTTGATTCTGCATTATCTACACTTTAAAAATAAAATTGGTTCAGCCGTACAGATTTCTTAGGAATCAAAGCAACTCTTTTCAATTCATCCGAAACTACTTCGCTTGAAATTTTATCATCTTGAGACATTTTGGTCTTCTTATGTGAACTGTCTTCATCTATTTCCATACTTTCAATATTAGAAAAACTTCTTTTAATCAAAATATTAGAACTATCTGGCATTTGAGACACTGCAACTGATCCACTACTTGTATTCTCGTCAGATCCTGGAATTTCTACAAGGTAAAACAAATTGGCTACTTCCTTCAAACCCTCAACAACTTTATGGTCAAATGGCTTATTTTTATTTTCTTGTTTTCTTAGAGAAATTATATGGTAAGGATCATAGTTGACCATTTTTTCCCTTTGAAAATCCATGCTTGCCAATAATTTCTCTACAAACACCAGGGTACCCTTGTTTCTAAAAATAAAGGAACCAACTTTAAGAGGGAAATTGATATTGGAAGATTTTTTGAAAGCCCCAAAATGTTCCTCTTTTGCATGTAATCTCTACCTCATGTATTCCAATGCAAAAATACTAGGGGTAAGGAAAGCAGGAAGCCTGTAAGGCTCTCCAGTGAAACCATATACTCTCAAAACTGTAAAGTCTTTAGACAAGAACTAATCTCCAATCCTATCCTCAAGTGAAGATTGCATCATACTCTTCATTTCTTCCAACAATCTGGGTAATACTTCATCAAACAACAACTTATATATTTCTGACATAATGGAATTTACAAATTCAAACATATTAATTTGCTTAGGCAAATCTGAAGAGAACATAGTACTCAAGAACTGCAATTCAGTTACATTCGAACATAATAACATGTTCAACAAATATGATTGATACTTGAAAAATATGACTTTTGAGAACTTGACCAATTGGATATGGATAGTCTCAGCTAGTTATTCATCCAAACTGAAAACATGGACCAACAGGGATTCATACACAAGACTGATTGGACTCATATTTAATAAGAAACCCAAGACAACTTCACTAACATGACAGTCATCATCTAGAGCTAAAACTTGATAGACCAAAGACACAACCAATTGAACTTCCCCCTTGAAGATGTGAATATGATATGGCAAAAAGAGACCTTCCAGTGACTGAACTTCATTAAGAATGCTTGACAAGAATTTACATCGAACCTCAGTTTTACAATTTATTTACACTTCAGCCAAAACAGACTCGTTTACAAACTCACGACTATCAGGGTAATTATTGGGAAAATTCACGATTTCACGGATATCTTTCACATCAATTCTACACAATATCCTGGATGTAGAATGACTTACAATAACTCTCTCAGAAGATGAATAATTAACTACACACCACTCAGTGAATTCAAGAAAATGTAGGGTCTACTCAATGGCAAAATGATACAGAAATGACTTACATGCATTTAAAATGTCATTTCCCTACGAATTATATCGCCACAATCTCTCTTTAATAACCGATACATTTCCCATCGACAGAAGTGGATCATATTCTCCTCTATCTCTATCAACTAGGCACTCTTCTCTTTCATCTACAATTCAGTTAAACCATTCTAACCCTTTCTCTTTATCCATAATATAGAAATGACAACAATTCTGTGAATAAAGCTCGAGTATTTGAGACCTAGCTGCGATTGTAACTGCATATACCCGAAGCTGACTATGAAAGGGTGGTGGGCGGTCCTTTTCATTCATCCCAACATAATAAAAGATGATTACTCAAACAAGTCAACTCCAATTTATATAGAATTCCATTCTCGAGACTCCCTTTAGTGGTTTCCCTCAAACCATTTTTCTCGGCAGAATGTACCACAAGCTGCCACGTGTACCACGGTTTCAATTCCGCTACCACTTTTCTGCTCCAATCGTCATGCAACTATATCCTCTGTATCCAATGATGACAATTGATGGATTTTATCTTTATTTTCAAGCCATCGGATTAACTTACACGTACACATTCCGCTAGGCCTTTTTGTTTTTAACAACACGCAACTTTATGGAGTGTACTTTTTACCGACCATAGATTTCGCTGACCCAGTTTCATGACTGTCGATCTTCGCATCATGTTAACTATATCTGTATGCCCTTATCTTCCATGCATCTTCACAGAGCATATCTATTATAATCCATCGATCTTCACCTCCTCGTTTTATACCATTGGATCATGTGATGATTTCATTGTTTATGTGCCCTTTTATCATACATTCACACTATTATATTTAACCAAAGTTCAAGCAACCATCATTTCTCTTTACCATGCTCCCTTCGACCATCTTCTAGTTATATGTTGTTAACAACTGGCTCCATCTGGGGATGATATCCTCCCTGCTAGGTATCAAAGAACTCATAGAACCAGATGACTGTCTTTAATCTTTTCATGATAACTTCCGAAAAATTTGTCTTTCTTGTTGATATATTTAATAAACAGGAATGGCATGCCTCCTGAATCTTAGGGCTTTCACTGCGAGCTTCAAAAACATTTGGCCTACCATGTGTACTGATTTCTAAAGAAAAATAAATATTTACAGCCTATAATACAGGTTTTACCTTCCTTCTTAGGAGAAGTAATGTTTCAGAAATATTCCATTGATAGGGTTACTATCCAGAGAAACCCCGTTTAGATATTCCAAAAGAAATGCATTTTGTCCTCTATATCCAACAATAACATAAGGACCCACCCACATATGATCAAATTTTCCATGTTTATCTTCTTTAGGAGCATCCCACTTCAGGACCAAGTCATCAATCTGAAACTATTCTTCTTTAACCTTTCTGTCAAAAGTATTTTTTTATTTTTTCCTGATGTAAATGCACCTTATCATAAGCCTTATTCCTTTTCTCTTCCATCTCAATAATCTGATTTATCCTCCTTTTCATATGATTTGGTTCTTCTTGCTTATCTTGGAAATATCTCATAACTGGAACACCTAACGACGCTGCAAAAATAACTTCAGTTCCATACACCAATTGGAAAGGAGACATTCCAATCACCATTTTGGTACTAATCCTGTTAGCCCATAAAGCATATTTGAGTTTGGTTTTCCATGATATTTTATTATCTTCCAACAACTTCCTGATGATCCTTACTAAAATTTTATTTGAAGATTTGGCTAACCCATTTCCTTGTGGATAATAGGCAGTCGAATGATTGAGAATTATATGATATTTGTGACAAAAATCAATCATTTTTCTTGGATTTAAAAGTGGTTGCATTGTCTGTTACTATTCTTTTTGGGCATCCAAATCTAGCCAATATGTTTTCCTCAAGAAAATCCATGATTATAGTTTCAGTGGCTTTCCTAGTGGGAATCGCTTCAATCCATTTTGTAAAATAATTTGTAGCTATCAAAATCCATTTTTGTTGTCCTGAGGAATTGGGATTTATTTTGCCAATGAAATCCAAACCCCACTGTTGGAAAGGAGCTTCTATTGTTATTGGATTTAAAGGGAGAGGAAGTACCTTTCTTTTACCATAAAAAATTTGACACTGATGACACATGCTGGTTTCTTTATATACATCTGAAAATAATGTTGGCCAATAGTAGCTTCCTCTTACAATTTTATTTGTAGTCACCTTCCAAGAATGATGCCCTCCCCAATCTCCTTTATGAAATTCTTTGACTGTATGTTGAGCTTCATTTTCGAAAAGACAATTTAGTAACACACCTCTAGGATATTTCCAATAAAGATATCAATTTATAATATAAAATTTAGTATCTTTCAATTTTACTGATCTTGCTCTTGACTTACTCAATCCTTCTGGTGCTTGTAAATCTCAAAGGATGTAAACAATATCAGAGCACCATGGAGATGCCATGAAATCAATCATTACTTCCACCTCTGTATCCAACTGATTAAACTGGTGAGATAAGAAATTAATTTGTAAATATTCACAATTTGAATTTGTCATCATTTTTGCTAATCCTTGTCCCTTAACAAGCTTAGTAGGCTTTATCTCTATGTCGTACTACAGTAATGTAGCTATCCATTTTGCCCTTCTGCCTTCTGTATCAAGTTGTGTCAAAATTCATTTCACTGCAGTAGTTGGAACATGTGTGATTACATGTGAGTGTAGAATATATACTTTGAAATCTTTCAATTCCTTGACTAAAGCACATGCATGTTTCTCCATGATGTCATATTTCAATTCTCCATCCCTCAACATCTTGCTGAAAAATGCTATGGGCTTCTCCAAGTTCTCGTCATTATTTTGCAATAAAACCGCTGTGATGGTATACTCTGAAGCATACGAAAATAATAAGAAATATTTGGTAAAATTTGGACTCACAAACATAGGAGCATCTCAGATTGCTTGTTTGATTTCCCAAAAATACTTCCTAGCTTCTGCATTCCATTTTATTTCATGACCTTTTTCAAGCATATTTGTAATATTCATTAAGATCTTAGCAAAACTAGGCACAAACTTTCTTAAAAAATTCACCTGTCCCAAAAATGATTGTATTTCCTTTTTAATCATGGGTTCTCCTACCTTTAAAATTGCACTTACCCTTTCAGGATCAATTTTTATTCCATCTTTAGATATTATATGGCCCAACAATTTTCCTTCTTCCAATGCAAAATTGGACTTCTTTGGGTTCAATGATATACCAAATTTCCTGCACTTCATGAAAACTTTTTCTAGATGATGAATATGTTCTCTGTCAAATTTCGAATAGACTATGATGTCATCCATATATATTACCACAAAATTCCCAATTTCTCTTGCAAAAGCAATGTCCATGGATCGCTGGAAAGTAGCTCCTACATTCATTAAGCCAAAAGGCATCTTTGCATACATAAAAGTGCCCCAAGGTGTAGTAAATGCAGTCTTTTCTTGATCTTCAGGTAATACTTTGATCTGATTATAACCAGAAAAACCGTCCAACATTGAAATTCTCTTAGCTCCAACCACCTTCTGCAATATATGATCCATCTTCGGCAAGGGATAATTGTCCTTCATAGAAACTTTATTTAAATTCTGGAAATCTATACATAGTCTTATTTCTCCATTCTTTTTTCTAACAAGAACCAAATTTGCAACCCACTTCGAAAATATTAGAGTTACATTGATTTTGGCCTCAAATAATTTTTTAATTTCCTTCTCAATAATGGGAAGCAATTTAGGATTTATCCTTCTAAGTTTTTGTTTGAAAGGTTTCTCCCCAGGTTTTATAGGAATAGTATGTTGTATTATAGATGTATTATACTCCTTAATATCTTCATAACTCCAATAAAATACATTCGTATACGTCTTCATTAAATTCACATATTCTTCTTTTTCTTTTATAGGAAAATTTTTGGATAATTTTACAATCTTAGGATTCTCCTCAGTACCAATATTCCTATCTTCAACAGCATTCTCAATAGGATTCACTTTAGGACTCTTAGCAACATCATTCTGATCAAAAAAAAATTCCAAAGGAATCAACCTCTTGGTATAAAATTATTTTTTAATTGAATAATATCTTTTCCTCCTAAGGTTCCCTTTAATTTTTCAGCGCCATCCTTTTCTTTCTCAAGTTCTTCATCATCTTGAAAGCTCTCACCATTGTCATTTTCGGTGTCAATATGAGTATTTACAAATTATCCTGATAGTTCTAAGAATCTTCTAATCTGCATGTCATCTTCAAATACCTTCCAATATTTAGAATTGTCGAGAATAGATGGTCTGTTCACAATGTCCACCTGATATTCTTTCTGACCAACAATAGGGGTTTTAAATTTTCCAGCAGCTACTACCAAAGAATCTGCCATAGTATTTTCATGTCTGGAAACCACCTGAATCGTATGCTATGTAAAAAAGTTGTTAATCATATCCCATACTTCGTTTCTATAAGCCCTCATCCAGGGATGCCTGGTTTGATAAGTATCATTCACTTGGTTTATCACCAATTCTGAATCTCCTAAAACTTTTATCCTCTGTGCTCCCAAATCTTTCAAAGCATGTAACCCCAGTAATAAAGCTTCAT
The DNA here is from genome assembly GCA_001517045.1 of Pseudotsuga menziesii. Taxonomy (NCBI): domain Eukaryota; kingdom Viridiplantae; phylum Streptophyta; class Pinopsida; order Pinales; family Pinaceae; genus Pseudotsuga; species Pseudotsuga menziesii. The sequence continues at coordinate 15,699 of LPNX010183685.1, forward strand.
ATTCAGCTACATTATTCATGCATTCAAATGTTAATTTATATGATAAAGCTTTAAAATCCTTGATAGGAGAAATTATATACACACCAGCTCCAGCACCTATTTTTGACACAGATCCATCAGAGTACATAGTCCACAAACCTTCTCTTTTAGGTTTTGCCTCCAAATCATCTTGTTCCATCACTTCTTCCTTTTTATTTTCTTCGGGCGTCTTCTGCAATGTAGCTTCCAAATCATATGGGATAGTATCATTAAAGAAAATGGAAGACCCTAAATTAGTATCAACAACATATATATGATGAATTTCAGGCTTATCTTCACTGCTCACTACATAAGGAGTTCTTTTTTCGCTATACAACCTCTTACTTCCATCTTGAATAGGAATAGTAGCATATGACATATCCATTTGTAAACTACCCTTCAACTTTGAAGTCCAAGATCTTGACAACAATACTCCAAACATGAGTGGGATATAAGCTACTACTACATCCATTACTATAGTCTTATATGGTTATTTATTCATAGTTACTACCATATCTTTAATCAAACCAAGACATTTTACTCTTTTGGAATCAAAAGAATACAAATATTTATAGGGTCTTGTCACTTCCAATCCCAAACTTTCAACTACTCCCTTTGGCATTAAATTATGTGATGCACCCGAATCTAGCATAGCATTATGGACCACCATATCATGCACATTCAAACTCAAATAAAAAGGAGGGACTTCTTCATTTTCTAAATTTTCAACTTTTGACCCAAATGAAATAGTAGGATTATCATCATTCAGTTCCAAAATATCATACTGCAATTCTCCTTGACCTTTGACCATTTTTGTTATGGTATTTCTATATTCATTGTTTCTCAACAACTCATTAAATGGAACAGAGATTTTTAACTTTGAAATCTCATTTTGCAAATTAAAACTAGAACCAACTCTTTCTACATCAATTGGGGTTACTTGTTTCATTATTTTGTTTCTTTGTATCTCATTCTCAGCTTCTTTATTTACAACATACTCTTTTTGCATTTATTTTCCCCTTTCTACATTTAGAAAACTAGTGGAAGACTGATTTGGATTTGCCTTCCCTTTATTTATAAGCCTCTCTATTTCTCAATCTGATTTTCCTCTATACATCATCCATGGCATGAAGGTAACCTCTTTGATACTGTTCAGTCTCCCTTTCGAGTTCTTCATTTCCATCTTCCTGTGCAAACATATTATGTTCTTCTTCAGTAAGATATATCTCTGAATCTAATTCTCCAAAAAGATGAATTTCATTTTTAGTAGGGTCTTCTTCATCAGCAACATAATTCTCAAGAAACGGTGGTCGAATTTGTTGTTCTTCCTGATTTTTTGGGTTTCTCATGTCTCTCTTCCTATTTTGTGGAAGAATAGGAGGATTTGGTATTCTAAAATTAGGATTCTTGATTTTAGGATCAACTTGTTCTCTTTTTAACACCCTATTATTAATAGTCAATATGTCCATCAATTTCTCCATCATCTTCAACATCATTTCAAATTTGATATCAGTGGTAGAAGAAGAAGTAGAGGGAAAATTTTATTCCTTTTTCCTCCTATCAATATCTCTTTGTTTCATTTTTCCACTTGCCATCATATTCGCTTCCACTTCTAAAGCATCTGTAAACATTGCAACAAGAGTTGCTGATTTTCTTTCTCTCAATGAAAATGCAAAGTCATTATCAAAGGCCCCAGCATAATGCAGTTTAGCAGCGGCTATAGAAGGTTTTATGTCTTCAGGAATAGAATTATAAACCCTCATAAAACTGCTTGAAAATTCATGAATAGATTCAAAACCCCCCGTTTTGAGACAATTATATGGAGACAAGAGTTGCAAAGGGTTCTGTTTGTCATCCCATCTGTCTAGGAATGCATTCTGGAAAGCTTGAAAATTCAATATAGATCCATATGGAAAGTCTTTAAACCATTTGTTTACCTCACCTGTTAAACTTTGAGCAAATAACCTCATTTTAACATCGGCATAATCAACTTCTTCCAAGTCAACAAAATATTCAAACCTAGCCACATGTTGTTTTGCGGTTATGTCACCTTCTCCATCAAATAAGGAAATTATTTGGGAATAATTTTGAGGAAGGTCATGTAATAAAGCAGGCAAATGCAAGGGAGCAAATCTGGCTGCCATTGGTTTAGGTGGGTTCAAAGCAACTGAAGACTTTTGAGTGTTTTGAACAGCAAGTGTTTCAACTTTTGCAGACTGTTGTAAATCTCTCCAAAGGCAATCTACAAAATAAGATTCTAACCTACGAGAATTAAATTCAGTATTTTTAAGATCAGACTCAGACTTAGTTTTCAACACACTCCTTCCAACATTAACTTCCCATTCCGAATCAAAAATATTAGGAGAATCTTGAGAAGATGATGCACCAAACAAAGGAAAATCTATTTTTTCTTTATCCTTTTTCTTAAATAACCTTTCTGGATCTTCCAAAATTTTTACAATTTCAATATCAAAATTACCTCGCGTGTGTCTCCTCGTAGCCAGAATGAGATTTTTTTTAAGATCTGAAAAATCTCACAATGGAATCGCCAGGGTAAATATACAACCTTCTCTATCGATAAAAATTCCTATTTTCCCGCAAAAATATTTTCTTGGTCTTCAAACTCTATCATTATTCCGAGGGAAGATTTGCACTTTCGGTCCCCGGCAATGGCACCGATTTGTTAACACTCAGAATCTACCCAGGTTACAAAGGTAAATTCCAAAGGTAACAGCAAAAACCACTTCAGAAAGAAACTGGCTTTCCTTTCAAGAAAGGGATCTCTCAAAATATAAATTTAACAACGCCAGATATAAAATCAACACTCGAAAATTATACAGACAATTGAAACAATACACATAACCATTAGGCAATGGAGTCACATATACATAAAGGTATCAAAAAATCGCATGCATGAGATTTTATCAAAGGAAAGGTAACCACTTAATCACAGTCATTCATTTAGTTCAGGTGGAAAGGAAGAAATAATGAACAGTCCATCAATACAGAGCATCAGAAGATGAGTTCCATATTAACTTTAGCAGAAACATTTATAAAATATCTGAAACAATAGTCAGAGCATAACAAGTATGAATTCCAATTATTCAATACTATGTTTCCGATACGAGGAAAACAAAATGGAATGTAACACTAGAAAAAATGATCACAAAGGAAAGGAAATACAGACTGTAATGTAAATAGCACAAGAATCTATGATAACCCCACCCACATTCAACTTTGTTATTTCAAAAATTATATGTCTTCAAAAAACATTCATCAACAAATAGGTTCCAACCCCCATTACATAAAGTAAATGCAAATATATACATAAATGATTTCTTCTCCCAAGAAGATTCAATAACTGAACAATCTGCTTAATCAAAGTCTTTGTAAGTGTATCCCTAATAACTAGGAATAAAATACTTGCTTTGATCCTGACAGATCATTTAATTAAAATCAACTCGGTAACAACAAGGCCCGAACAAGCAGCTCCATAGTGCGCAACACTTGTTTTCATGGATGAAGAATATACTTTGTTTTTCCAAATCTTTCCACGGATCTCCATTGTTCTGCACTTGGGATATCGTACTCAATCATTTCCTGGATAGATACTTCCAACTCCATATAGGCTTCATAAGACATAGTAGGAAACCCTCCTCTGATGATTAGAAATTTCTGTAATATCTCTAAGTCTTCTATTAACTTATCCACGATGACCTTTTCCGTCAGTCCCTTTACCAAATCATCAAATTTAGAGTGATCCATATGGCTTTGCACTAGCAGGTTGTGATAATGTTCTTGAGAAAAAATTCACCCTTATTTGTCCCAAAAAGAAGGAAGGCCATCTTCAAACAATTCTTTAAAAGCATGCCTGAAATCATTAATACGTGAAGTCATCTCATCAGCCTTATCTTGTACTGTCTTCATAAGATGACGTTTATGAATAAATATTTTTGACCACAGTACCATTTCCACTCTGTCTTTGATTCCTATATCTTGTAATTTTTGATAGGTTAATGAATTTAAGAAATTCAATGCATTCGGAGCTGTGGTTAGGGGTTTCCTCTCCATGGTCTCATTTACTAGTTTCAATCTTTGATTAGCTAGATTAACCAATGTACTTTGATCATCAATGAAATTCAAATAATGCCTAAACTTAGTAATTTTCATAGACAATGTATCCCAGATTATGTGTTTAGCTCCCTGGAGAGGACCCTTTCCTGTATTTCTTTATTTTAATTCATTAAGCTTCTTTTGTAATTGACCTTTATCTTGTAATATTTTATTCTTGTTTTCAGCTAATTTGGTCAGCTCGGATTTGATTTTCTCATTTTCTTATTTTAACTCCCTTATCTCTACATACTTCAAACTGACCTGGGAGATGGGCACTAGTAAATCATCAGTAGAAAAATCATTTAAAGGATTTTCAATATTTACAATAGTCAAATATTCACCAGTAGGAGTTTGGCTCATCAGTTCTTCCATAATCTCTTTTTCATCATTTTGGTCTTTCCTCAACAGTGAAATTTGTGCTATTAGCTCATTTTGCTTCATTTCCCATTTGTTATTTCCTTTTTGCAATTTCACAGTCTTTCCTTTGTACTCCATCATCTCCTGATGAATCTTATCCTTCTCCTCCTGCAATGCTAATAGTTCTGATGACTGAACATGTTCTGTACTTGGGATTTTCAACCTCTTCTTTAGTACATGGAGGGCATTGTCTTTTTCTTCTAAAAGTCTTTTGATGGCCTGGGTGTTCCCTGTCTCATTCCCTGAGCTTACGATATATGCTTGCAATTTATTTATTTGAATAGAATTAGCCTTATTCTCAACCTTCTTGTGTTTTAAATGGACCTCTAATTTGTCAACCAAAACTTGCAACTTGTTAATTTTTACGATAGCATGCAATAAATCTGAATAAACAATATCTCCCATTTGTTTATGCAACTGTATTTTATTGGGTACAATGATTTTGTCTAATCTCACTTCCATTTCAGCCACTTTCTTATCACTAACCATAGCTAGTTTTAAAGTATTTCTTTCTACGTCCCAGGTAGAAATCGGGGATGTCTTTGGATTATTCAGACTTCTCACTCATGGGAGTAAATTTCTGGTTTCTTCTAGGGACTGTCTTTGCTTTTCCACATATCTAGTCATGCGTTCTTCTTTAGATTTAAAAAATGGACCTGAATCTGCATTATCTGCATTTTCAAAAGAAAATTGATTCACCTGTAAAAATTTCTTAGGAATCAAAGCAACTCTTTTCAATTCATCCGAAACTACTTCGCTTGAAATTTTATCATCTTGAAACATTTTGGTCTTCTTATGTGAACTATCTTCATCTATTTCCATACTTTCAATCTTAGAAAAACTTCTATTAGAACTATCTGGAATTTGAGACACTGCAGCTGATCCACTGCTTGTATTCTCGTCAGATCCTGGAATTTCCACAAAGTAAAACAAATTGGCTACTTCCTTCAAACCCTCAACAACTTGATGGTCAAACGGCTTATTTTTATTTTCTTGTTTTCTTAGAGAAATTATATGGTAAGAATCATAGTTGAACCTTTGTTCCCTTTGAAAATCCATGCTTTCCAATAATTTCTCTACAAACACCAAGGCACCCTTGTTTTTAAAAATAAAGGAACCAAATTTAAGAGGGAACTTGATATCGAAAGATTTTTTGAAAGCCCCAAAATGTTCCTCTTCTGCATGTAATCTCTGTCTCATGTATTCCAATGCAAAAATGCTAGGGGTAAGGAAATCAGGCAGCCTGTAAGGCTCTCCAGTGAAACCATATACTCTCAAAACTGTAAAGTCTTTATACAAGAACCAATCTCCAATCCTATCCTTAGGTGAAGATTGCATCATACTCTTAATTTCTTCCAACATTCTGGGTAATAATTCATCAAACAACAGCTTATATATTTCTGACATAATGGAATTTACAAATTCAAACATATTAATTTGCTTAGGCAAATCTGAAGAGAACATAGTACTTAAGAACTACAATTCAGTTACATTAGAACATAATAACATGTTCAACAAATATGATTGATACTTGAAAAATATGACTTTTGAGAACTCGACCAATTGGATATGGATAGTCTCAGCTAGATATTCATCCAAACTAAAAACATGGACCTGCTAGGATTCGGACGCAAGACTAATTGGACTCATCTTTAATAAGAAACCCAAGACAACTTCACTAACATGACCGTCATCATCTAGACCTAAAATGTGACAGACCAAAAACACAACCAATTGAACTCCCCCCTTGAATATGTGAATACGATACGGAAAAAAGAGACCTTCTAGTGACTGACCTTCATTAAAAATGCTAGACAAGAATTTACATCAAACTTCAGTTTTATAATTTCTATACACTTCAGCCAAAATATACTCGTTTACAGACTCATGACTATCAAGGTAATTATTTGGCAAATTCAAGATTTCACGGATAACTTTCACATCAATTCTACACAATATCCTGGACGTAGAACGGCTTACAATAACTCTCTCAGAAGATGAATAATTAACTGCACACCACTCGACGAATTCAGGAAAATGTAGGGTCTGCTCAATGGAAAAATGATACAGAAATGACTTACAGGCATTTAAAATGTCATTTCCCTGCGAATTATATCGCCACAATCTCTCTTTAATAATCGATACATTTTCCACAAACAGAAATGGATCATATTCTCCTCTATCTCTATCAACCAGGCACTCTTCTCTTTAATCTAGAATTCAGTTAAACTGTTCTAACCCTTTCTCTTTATCCATAATATAGAAATGATGACAATTATATGAATAAAGCTCAAGTATTTGAGACTTACCCGTGACTGTAATTGCATATACCCGAAGTTGACTGTGTAAGGGTTGTGGGTGGTCCTTTTCATTCATCCCGGCATAATAAAAAATGATTCCTCAAACAAGTCAACTCCACTTTATATAGAATTCGATTCTGGAGACTCCCTTTAGTGGTTTCCCTCAAACCATTTTTCTTGGCGGAATGTACCACAAGCTGCCATGTGTACCATGGTTTCAATTCCGCTACTACTTTTCTACTCCAACCGTCATGCAACTCTATCCTCTAGATCCGATGATGACCGTTGATGAATTTTTGCTTTATTTTCAAGCCATCGAATTAACTTAGACGTACACATTCCACTAGACCTTTTTGTTTTTAACAACATGCAACTTTATGGAGCAGACTTTTGTTGGGGCGCAGACCTTAAAGGTCCTTAATTTCGGCAACTCCGTGGGTTTGGTGCGAAGCTTGTAAGCGGAGTTGTGGTTCAAAATAGTCTTAGGGGTTTTGGGGTTGGGTCGAAGCCCCTCTTTTTGTAAATGTCTCATGGTTCTCGGGTGCCCATGGTTTAAGCCCATGGTATTGTAAAAGTGCACTTGTATAAATAGGCACTTATGTAAAGGAGTCAGGTTAGGTTTTTGATGATCTATGTTATGATGATAATTTGATGCAAAGCTAAGACCTATTTTTTTAGGTTTTAAGGTTAAGTCCCAATTGAGTGCATGGATGACCTCTGTAGCTAAGTTCATAGAGGGTTTGTAAGGAAGGTTAAGTCCCAGTTGACTATGTGGACAACCTTTGTAGTTGAGTGCACAGAGAGTTTGTAAGGAAGGTTAATTCCCAGCTGAGTGCATGGATGACCTCTACAGCTGAGTGTGAAGAGGGTTTTTGTAAGAAAGATTCTGCAGCTAAGTACACAGCTTTAGGTGACTGAGGAGATCTGCAGCCGAGTGCGCAGATCAGAACTATGTGTTTGTAAAGAGTTGAATATAAACACATTTCTGTGGACGTAGCCCCTACACTAGGGGTGGAACACGTATATCTTGTGTTGTGGTGGTTCTTTTATGTTGTTTCTGTTATGTTTTGAAGCATTTGATAAGTAGATGAATGATAAAGTAAGATAACTGCTAAGTATTAACTTCGTTGTGAATTCCCAATTAAGGGTTAAGCAATAAATTGCTTGTTTATCTAACTACGAAGCTATTTAAGTAATTTTCGAAGCTCTGCATTGAATAATTATTGTTTGTTAAGGCTAAAGGTACAGTAATATCCCTCTTTTGCGTGCAGAAACCTGATTCTGTAGCACCCCATAACTGTTTTAGGTGAGACTGCAACCTGTTCGCAGGTTGTTGCCAAAAGGGCCAACACTGTGGGTCTTTTTGTTGGTTGGAAGATAAAAGTATTAGAACCTGAGTCTTCCCTAAGCACCAACAAATTTTTACCAACCGTATATTTCATCGACCCAGTTTCATGACCATCGATCTTCGCATCCTCTTAACTATCTCCGTATTCCCTTATCTTCCATGCATCTTCACAGAGCAGATCTATTATAAGCCATCGATCTTCACCTCCTCGTTATATACCATTGGATCATGTGACAATTTCATTGTTTATGTGCCCTTTTATCATACATTCACACTATTATATTTAACCAAACTTCATGCAACCATCATTTCTCTTTACCATGCTACCTTCGACCCTCTGCTAGTTAGAGGGTGTTAACAAAGGGGAACAATTAGAATTGAAGGATGAACAATAAAATTATTACAGTGATTTGATTAATTATTTCCAGGGAATACCTTTGTTGTGAATAGAAAATAGGTGATAAAGCAAAGATGTTGCTTGATGGAGGTCATGCTACCAATCCTACTCAGTTCATCGCAGAGACACACTCTATAAATGTAGAGGTAAGTATTATTTGAAAATCATTAGTAACAGTTCAATGATTAACCATGACTAATGTACCAAATAAACTAACATAGGCTGAACAAACATCAGGATATCAAGATTCAAAGTGAACAAGACAAGGTCAATACAGGAAAGGAATAACTGGAGTAATCACGTTAAACAATGCACCATCCAAAGTACTAGATAACCTTCTCAGTTTCCTAGTCAAATGGTATCTTAGCTCAAGAATTTTAACCAGACATCTACAATAGCATGTAATCAACTCAAAAAGACAGGAACCAAATGAAGGCCTTTCCGAATACAATGGATCCCTGATTGAAAATCTGCTCATAACATAAATCTCTAAAATCTACAACTAAAACTACAAAAGAAGTTGACATGAAATAAACAAATTACTTATCAATTTTCCAGATTGAAAATTCTTGTTTCTGGAGATTCAAAATCTATATCAGATTACAAACATGTTTTGAAAGTGTACCAAATGCAAAATTTCCAATCTGGACGCAAAGAAACTCTTACATTTTGGAAACTCACATAAAAATGTGTTTAGGCTAACAACATTGTTTCAATTCTGAAAAAATCATTTAGATTTGAACTTCTACAGTTGGTAATAATTCTACTACAAGGGGGTTCACTTGCATCATCAATAGTTTTACGCCATCCATAAAATCCTACCCCATCCTTGTCAATGATCTTGATGAAACAATAATGGATGCTTGCTCTATAAAACAAAGCATTTGCCAACTTTTGCATCTTTATGAAACCAAGCTAGAGGGGTACTTCATCTCAAAATACACCGTCTCCTACAAGATCAAAGGATGATTTTTGTCTCTTCAGGAAGTCTCAAATCTCTTTATCCACTTTCTTTTGCTTCTTTAAACAGAAATGCCTGGCACTATCTACTTGGATGCTGTTGAACACTGAATACATGGTTCCTTATGTTTCTCTCCTTTATTGGAAAGGAGTTGTGTTTGGCAGGCTGGGGAAGGTGGAATGTTATCATATTGACAGGCATCTCTTTTTTATGGAGCCTATGTTCTGAAATAAAATTTCTTAAGACAGATACTTCATCCAACCTAGGAGAAGTTTCGACATTTACATCATATCCAACAATCCAGAATTCAACCAGGAATGCCATTTTGAGGAAGGATCTGTTGAAGCCAAAGAAGACATGCTACCTCTCTTTGCTTATGTAGGAAAGGAGATCTTGTGTATCAAATCTTTGGTTGGGGATGTGAAAAGGATCATGTACATGTATATTGACTTACAGTGAACTATATGATGCATTTTCAACAAAACAATCTGAAGAAAAAAAACCTATAATTTATCGTGGCTTAATATCATATTTTCACAAAGAAATGAAAGAAAAATTGGAATTTTTTCAACAATTCTCATGGATTTATATCATATTTTGAAGAAACTGAAAGATCCAGGGATTAGCCACTAGGAATCAGTGTTGCCCTTGACAGATTTTAATTTTGGGGTTTGCTTCATTGATATTTGGCTATTTAATTTTCAGACTTTGGTTTGCATTCTGATGTGATAGGAAGATTTAAGTTCTTTTCAGACAAGACAAATATTTCTCACTTCATAGATCTAGCCTAAGTTGATTCAGAAAGGAAAGCCTAAAGGTATCTACCCTTGAAAGAAAAATTCAAAATTAATCAATAACCACTTTCAGTTAATGTAAAGTAAATAACCAGCAAAATAATTCAGTGTATCATAGAATATGAAAACATAACATAGACCACAAGGAATAGACAAACTAAAATAGAAGATAAGGACCATAAAACTCACGAAGGGGAACAATTAAAATTGAAGGATGAACAAGAAAATTAATATGATGATTTGATTAATTATTGCCAGGGAATACCTTTGTTGTGAACAGAAAATAGGTGATAAAGCAAAGATGTTGCTTGATGGAGGTCATGGTACCAATCCTACTCAATTCATCGTAGAGACACAATGACTATAAATGTAGCGGTAAGGATTATTTCAAAATCATTAGTAATAGTTCAATGATTAACCATCACTAATGTACCAAACAAATAAAAATAGGATGAACAAACAGCAGGATATCAAGATTCAAGGTGGACAAGACAAGTTAAATCCAGGAAAGGAATACCTAGAGTAATCAAGTTAAACAATACACCATCCAAAGTCCTAGATAACCTTCTCATTTTCCTAGTCAAATGGTATCTTAGCTCAAGAATTTTAACTAGACATCTACAATAGCATGTAGTCAACTCAAAAAGATAGGAACCAAATGAAGGCCTTTCCAAATACAGTGAAGCCCTGCTTGAAAATATGCTCATAACAGAAATCTATAAAATATACAACTAGAAAATACAAAAGAAATTGACATGAAATAAACAAGTTACTTATCAAGTTCTAGTTTCTAGAGATTCAAAAGCTATATCAGATTACAAACATGTTTTGAAAGTGTACCAAATGCAAAATTTCCAATCTGGCTGCAAAGAAACTCTTACATTTTGGAAACTTGCATAAAAATGTGTTTAGGCTAACAACGTTGTTTCAATTATGAACCAATCATTTAGATTTGAACTTCTATAGCTGGTAATAATTCTACTACAGGGAGTTCACTTGCACCATCAATAGTTTTACGCCATCCATACAATCTTGCCTTGTTCTTGTCAACGATCTTGATGAAACAACATTAGATGCTTTCTCTACGAAACAAAGAATTTGCAAACTTTGTCATCTTTACGAAACCAAGCTAGAGGGGTACTTCATCTCCAAATACACCATCTCCTACAAGATCAAAGGAAGATTTTTGTCTCTTCAGGAAGTCTCAAAGCTCTTTATCCAGTTTCTTTTGCTTCTTTAAGTAGAAATGCTTCTATAAATTATCACAGCATTGTAATAATGAAATGCAATCAAAAGGCTACCATCATTCAACATAGACACCATGTTTTCTTTAGTATAAGATCATTAGAAATTTCTCTGTTGACAAAAGAAATTACTCTTAACATAACCTACTAACCAATAAGTGATTCAATAAGATCAAAGTGCTGACCTAAATAAAACAATGCAATTAAATTTATGTCAGTATGATCCATTTACTAAAATAAAGAGCATCTCTATAGTTAACTAATATCAACCTGTTTGAATGGATTTGATGCGCAGGACTTGAATTTGCAGGATAACCTAGTAAATGAATGGTCCAAATATATTTATATGTTAACTCATAAGCCATAGTCCTTCAGAATTATGAAGATAAGCTCAAGTTGACTAGAAATAAATCCATAGGAAACCTCAAAGGAAAGTTAGGATATGAGATTCTGATGGAGGAATATTTAGAAAGGGACATACTCTGGTGGTGGAAGTAGGCTTGGAAGCTAGAATGCCCTCTCAAAATCAGTATTTTTATTTGGCTTGACAATACATTTCTTACTTGGGACAATGGGCAGAAAGGATTTGGAATGGTTCCAACAGATCTATCTTGTGCAAGGAAGAAGGATAATCTGTCAATCATGTTTTTGTCTTATGTCCTTTCTCTAAAGCTATCTGGAAGGTACTATTGCATATTGTTAATGAAAGGAAGATATGGGATAAAAATACTTTGTTGGACTCTTTTGAGTCATGGATGAAAGAAAAATCACTGAAGAACCATAGTGCTATGCCTTGCTATGTAATTTGGGGACTGACTCTCAAGGAATGAGATGATATTCCAAGAAAAAAAATGTGACCACAGGCATGGTGTCTAGTAAAATCAGACTTTCCTACAAGAAAGCTAGAAAGAACCTAAACAAAAGATAGAAAAGATACTAAAAGGGCCTGGAATTGATACTATTAAAGCCTAGGGATTTTTTGATGGTGAATGCCAAGGAAATATAGGTTTGTGTGGGGTTGGGATAATGCAACTCTTTTCCTAGATATTCAACATAAATTTTTTCATACATGATGTAGGTCTTGGCACTAACAACCTAGCTGAATTCTCTGCCATATGAATTTTGCTGAAATATGTTGTAGGAAGAAGTCTTAAATGTTTGCAAGTGTTGGGTAACTCTAAACTAGATGGGTGCATAATTGTGAAGAAATTGCAGGCTATTACTGTCATCATTTAATATCAAAATTAAGTGCTCAGAAGGGCGTCTATATCGAAAATTTATAACCAGCAGTAGGGTGCACTTCTTGAAACCTACGTTTGGAATCCTCCATTAGGATCCACAATAATAGAAGGGTGCTCCTTTTGAAGGAGATATGGAAATATTAAAGATGCACTAGATGGAGAAGTTATATTCTATTATAGGCTGCAAGAAGACACATTTCCCAAGACTATATTTATCCACATGAGGGTGCACTTCCAAGGCAACATGAGGGTGTTTTCATCAGAAGGTACACCCTTATTTCAAAATCTGTTTCAGCACTTGAACTCTGACAACAATGAATGCAAGTTCTTGATGATATTATGGCGAGAAGAAGGCACACTTTCAAACTTATCTTTATCTCAGTTTGGTTCATGGATCATGCAGGAATGGAGCCTTGTTGGTGGGATGTTAATTAATGTTTATCATCATCTATCTTTAGTTATGAACTCCAAAGGAGGGTACTATTATGTGTAGCATCATCAACCTATTTCATCTCATAGAAGTTGTTGGAGAAGCAATCATGGAGGGTGTTTGTTCATATCTATTATTTGCATGGTCACTAGTTAAGGAAGGATGGCTTCTTTGGTTGATTTTTATTGTGTTCTTATTCTTGTAACAACCAATTGGAAATCACCCTAGTTCAATTTATGGCATATATTTTTCATCCCCTTTTCATGGTGCAAAATCAACATGAACACTTCAAATGTAAGGCTTTTTTTACTTAGAGGTTTTAATAGAGATGTTGAGATGTTTTCAATAGTACAAATCAGCATGCCTTGTCATCTACTTCAGATCTATAGTATGCATGGAAAGGAGAACACTTGGTGAATATAATTGAATTATTTTTAATTATTTTAGAGAGAGTGTGAAGGAGCATGGGTTTACTTAATAAAGATTCATCGGCTAGAGTAGGGTTCAATCATTTTTTCTGGCTTGTGTCTTCTCCTCCCTTCCATTTTCTTCTCTCTCTCCTATCACATGTAAAAAATTTAGCTTGGGGCAACGCCTAGATATAGATTTGTATTGTCATTTTGTTTTTGCTACATGGAAATTGCGTAGCAGTGGTTAGATTTGATATTGGAGGACAAGCCAAAGGATCTCCTTGAAGTTTCAAAGCCATTTTTCTCTGATTTGTGGTTGAAGTGACAATTTTGTAGCATATAGTTTCAATTTCCAATGAAAATAAATGATTTTGACAAAGGAATGATGTGTTTATGTGCTAAATATTTTGATCATTGATTTATATTCTTGTTTCAATGCTACCTTTGCAAATGTACTTTTGAACAGAGGCCTCTGACTGCATGCCTTGGTGATTTTCTTTCTTTGACTCCATTTTCCCAGCATTGGATTTGATTGTACTCACCTCATTTAAAATATATTATCACTTTCTATTGATTTTAAAGTAAAAAATATGCCATTTGTAGTGCTTGATTCAGATCTACGTTGTTTTGTTACTGATTATGGGTTTTATAACAGATTTTTCAAATTTAGGAAGTGTAAAGTTCAACAAGAAAAGGTCCAGATCTAGATTGTTTAACTGAAAAGTATTGATTTTCAGAGCCGATCCTATAAGGGAGACCCCAGGCTAACAAGAATCGTCCTGGAAGAGAGAGGGAGTGTGAATAAGCTGACAGTGCACACCCCCCTTGATGGTCATATACAGTTTAAATAACAACCCTTGTTGCTACTTCATGCCTTTCCTTGATTTTTGTTCCGAGATCCCCATCATGGCAAAAGGCTCTTGTGATCCTGCAAAAGAATATGATCTAAAGGACCTATATGTGTTGGCAGAGATCCTAGAGGGCATCTCCAATCCTGAGAAAAAACAATCATAAACATGCAAAAACCTAGCTATCTTATATGATTACATACATAATTCATAATTGAGACAAATGTAGCATTACAACTCTTTGATGATTCAAGAAAAATTCATTAAAGAGATGAAAAAAGTGAGGCAAAATACTATTAACTAGATGGGTACTAAAGGAAAAGGTACCATAATCAATCAAATCAACTAGGACAAGAATCTCTTTTGAAGCTAGCGAACACTCCAATCATTAGAAGGGTTTTTTTCAGTTTTTACCATCTTTCGTCTAGTTGCTCCTATGAATTGACATGGCTTGTTAAAAAAATATTGAAAATTAAAAAACACATTATGAAGGTCATATTGCTACATTGCAAAGCCCATTTCATGAATTTCATTGGCCCACTTAGATAAGGGATTCCAAAGATAAAAACTACATAGACGGTACGCTCTTGATCATGCAGAAGGTTATTGTCCCATGTTTTTCCAATGCCCATTTTACACACAATTCAGTAAATATCCATAAAATTCATTGCTTCATGGTTTGATGGCTTAAATACTTTACAATGCCATGTTTAAAATTGATTTGAGATTTTGGAAGAATCTCTAGTCTCAGAGCATGCTTTTCTAGTAAAATCTAGAAGAACAAGCCCTATATTCTCACTGGATGCATTTTCAACATAAAACAATCTCTAAAACAATAACAAAATAAAACCCAGAAAAAATAACAAAATAACATCAATAATATGGGGACCAATACCTGTTTTCTTTTTCGCTTGCAGATCCAAAAACCTTCAAATATGACCCTCAAATGTCTATTGTGGCAGAAAAAGTCAAAAATCAGCTCAAGAATGTGCTTTGTGGTAGAAAAGGTTGAATATCAACTCAATGTTTTTTTCCTGTCCAATGTTTAGATCGAAAAACCTTCAAATATGACCCTCGAAGGTCTTTTGTGGCAAGAAAAGCCTTATATCAGCTCAATTTTGTCTTGTCGAGCATTTTGATTAGAAATAGAAGAATCCTTAGCCATGCAAATTAGTGTGTTTTTTTGGAACCGGTATCCCATCTTATTAATCAGGTTGAGTAGTTGAGTTTGCATCAAGGTAACCAAGTATCCAAGCCTATGGTTAAATGAAGAGAAAAATAAATCCTGATGTACATTGTATAAATAAAAAACCTTATAGTTTATAAACCCAAACAAAAAGGGGCGGGTAAAATGTAAATAGGGGAACCATCCCATGTTATTATTGGCGGGTAAAATATAAATAGGGGAACCATCCCATGTTATCATTTCCAACAAATAAGATATTCAATAAGGCCACTTCCACGAAGGAATATGATTAGGTGGATAATGACAAAATCCCTATACTATTCATTAGAGGACATAACCCATGGAATCAGAAATAGAAGAATCCTTAGCAACGAGGAGAGTTTAGAAGATAAAAGTAACTCTTATATAAAATAGTAAGGCTTTATAAAAATGATAAAGCAAATTTTACAAATGGAAATCAAATACTAAAAGAAACTCCCAAACCAAAAAAAATGTTTTTTTTTTAAATTCAACGCTTACTAATAATTGCTTTTATTTTTTACAAATACATGTGTACACCTAGTAAGAAACTCTAGAAAAAAATTAGAGTTAAATCATAATGGAAAATCATTGACTAGTGTGCATATTTGAGTTTGGGAATAGTTTGATTTGGTACAAAGCTAAGTGTGTAGGAGACCATATCATAAATCTTTACACAAACAAACTTAAACACCAATTAATTGGGTAACTACCATTATTTGTGGAGATCTATGAAGCTTTTCATCTAAAAATATGTGGTGTCTTACATAATTTAGGATTAGTGGTCACTTGTGATTTAAATAGTATGACTCCACCAATTAATTGGGTTTCCATCACTATTTGTGGAGATTTAGTTAAATATAATGAAACATTTCATCCAAAAATATGTTATGTCTTACATAATTTAGGATTAGTGGCCACTTGTGATTTAAATAACATGAGCCCTAGGTTGTAAAGATGGCATAGTTTCATAACTATTGTTGATATTTAATGTGTTTTAGATCAATCTAAGTTAAAATATACATTTCATACATTTTGTTCAAACTTTTTCTCATAATTGGATAAAAAAATGTATATCCTTTCAACCAATCAAATTTAAATTATTCAATTCAATTTAGATAAACTAAATTAGTTAGATAAGCTCATTTTATTCATTGTTTTAATTACATTCATAAATTACGTTAACATGTAAATTTAATTGTTGTAATTTAATTTACATAAAAAAAAAACATCTTTTTTTTCCGCATGGTTTAGCATAATATAACATTCAATAATTACATCTAACATTAAGATTCATGAAGCTTCAAAGGGCTCAAAGAAGCAATGACAAGGAAGCCAAAGGAAGGAGTATCAATAAAAATTTGGAAGGCGGGAGGTCTTTTCAATCAGGTGGCCTCCGAAGAGGGATTTCATTGCTTGTCTCAACTGTATTTCACTATTGTAGAGACTTTTGGGAAGAAACCCCCAAATAAATTATTTTAGAGAAATCTAAGAAAGAGGGGAAACCATGATTCAAATAACCATGGTGATTATATAAAGAGGGGTTGAATGAATCATGTATGAGATAACCTCTCCCATGATGGGGGAGGTCATCCAATATATGTTAGAGGGCATTTTCATGTAATAATTTAGGCTTGTGGCCGATAAAGTATGCAATGTATGGTGAAAGGCTCAATGTACCTCAAGCTAGGGATTAAAATATTCTTCAGTATGATTTTCACAAACATAGAGGATTGATAGATAAAGTTTAAGGAGGGCCCTATTTCTATAACTCAGTTGGTTTACACATGAGATATCGGTTTTGAAGGTGTGACTCATAAAATTTAGATTTATCTAAATATTTGGTTTATATATGAATCTATTGACTACCATTACAAATAGAGTATGAGGGAATTGTGATCACAATGGTCACAATTCTATATGATCACAATTCTATCTTCGGTGGTAGTCAATACATTCACATAAAATCACACATATGCAATTGTGATCATATTAGAGATCTTGTCCATAAATACAATCCCTAGTTGTTCGTTGGACTTGCCCTAACTTTATGTTAGTTTTCATTTTTTGATAGGCTCCCATCTTGACCCGAACACCTAGTTGATAGGTCCAGACGTTAATTATAGGGTTTTGGTGTAGTGTTAGAAAAGAACCTTAGTATGGGACTTGGGACTCTTACATTGAAGGATAAAAAAATATCTATGATGCTTCTAGGTATCGATATGGTACTGGTTCTACCTAATTCTCAATTGACGTAGGAACCTAGTTTTCCTTTGGCACTTAACGGTTTACTTCAATGGTGCAATAGGGATAAAGATGGTCAAGAGCAATTTCATGCAATTTCTTTGTTGGATCTCTGAAGATTGAAGTGCATGGCACCATTATAAAAAAAAAAGGATTTTCCAACATATATATCATATGGGATTTGTGATCCCATATATATTATATATGGAAAGCAATATGAACGTCTAAATTAGCACATCGTCTGCAATAATCCACAAAACCTTAACACTATCCAGACCACCTGGGAAAAACACTAGATATTCCGAACCCCATAAATTCCATTTTGGATTCAGAATTGTTAACCTACACATGGTCGGAGATAGAGGGTAGACAGTTTACAAAATTTACACTTCATTGTCACAATTGTAATTTTCCATGACACAATTAAAAATGACTAACATAAATGACTAATTCATATTCTTCTAGCTATTCATATTTTATGCCATGACTAAATTGGTCTTTTATGTTAGTCACTTTTAACTTTGTCACTTATTATCTAGTCATATTTGTTAACTCGTGACTAAATTAGTCATTAAATTTAATCATTTATAGCTGGGTCAATCAAAATTGCTCATATTTAGTAGTAAATCACTTGAAAACCCTATGGTGACTATATTTTTTAGTCCCGTAGTCACTAATTCCTTATTTTTTACTAGTGCATGGGGAGATATTGACCATGAAGCACCTCCCTTGATGCTTCCATAACTACTCAATTCTTCCTTTTTGCAACTCCATTATGCTATGGATTATATGGAGTGGTAAACTCCATCTTAATCCCTATCTCTCTGCATAATTCCTTGAATTCATCTGATGTGAATTCTTCGCCATTGTCTGATCGAAAGGTTTTGATTTTCTTCTTTCTGTGGTTCTCGATCAAGGCTTTGAATTACTTGAACTTACTGAATACTTCATCCTTTATTTTCAAGAAATATATCCATGTTTTCCTAGAAAAATCATCAATGAAAGAAACATAATATACATACCCACTCAATGAATTTGATGACATCGTACCACATACATCGGAGTGGATGATTTCCAAGATTCCTTTTTCCTTCATCTTGCTTCTTGGAAATGTCTTCTTTTTGTTCTTTCCCTTTTCACATCCTTTGCAAATGCCTTCATGCTTTGCCTGTATTTCTGGAAGACCTTTAACATCTTTTCTTTCAAGTGGTAGTGCCCTATAGTGCACATGTGCAAGCCTTCTATGAAATAGTTCATTTGGCTCTACTAAGTCATGAACCAAAGCTTGTTCTCATTAGCCCTTTAGCTTGTATAAGCCTCCCTCTTGCTCTCCAATCACTACTGCATCATCTATAGTATTTCCCTTTGGCCACATAAGGACTTGGCCATCTACAAATGCAAATCTCATGCCTGTTTCATCCAATGCAGATATGGAGAGGAGATTCTTCTTTATTCCTAGTATAAACAAGACATGCTTCATCTTCATAGACTTTCCTGAGCCTATATTATAGGAGGATTCACCACTACCTTTTATGGGATACCGGTAGTATTCCCCAAGTTTCACTTTGTGGGGTGACTCATGTTCAAATAGTTTCACAAAATATTCATTGAATCTAGCCATGTGCTTGGAAGCCCCATTGTCTATGAGCCAATCATTGCTTTGATGTGTGACAGTACCCATGAGGGAAGAAATAAATACATACTCTTCATCACTTGAATAATCTTCACTTTATTTTTTTACTCTCTTTCTGGAAGGTTCATCATGCTCTACAGTATGAGCCTGATGTATTCTTTTGTTGTCCTTCTTCTTGTGAGAACCATTCTTATTTCTAGGAAAATCTCTGGCAGAGTGTCCTTTCTCATCACATGTAAAGCAAATGAATTTAGACAGATCTTTGCTGGATCTTCTAGGGTTATCTTTGTAATGAGAATGCTTACCTTTGGGATGATTATAGTCCCTTCTGAATTTCTTGGTATGTACTATGAGAGCTTGATCTTCATTTCCCATCTTTTCTTTTCCAGTTACTATTTGAGTTTTTCCTTGTGAGCATTCCTCCCACATCCTACTAAAGGTGATTATATTTCTTCTAGCACAAATACCTTGAATGAATGAGTTCCATCACCTAGGGAGACCATTCAAGGTGGTCATCACAATTTCTATATTATCTACTTCTTCTTCTTCTACTGCTTCAATTTGTTCTTTGATTTGAGAGACCCTTGTAAAGTATGACTAGATGTTTTCTTCATTCTAGATATTTACATTCTTCAATTGGTTTCTCAAAGTCATCTTTCAATTTATATTCTTCCCTTCAAATAGATTGGTCAAGGAATCAAACATTTCTTTAGGTGTCTTTAGGGAAAACACTTGTGGTATAAGGTGATCCTTGATAGAATCAACAATAATCCTCTTAGCCTTGACCAAGTCCCTCTTCTGTAAGTCCTTAGCCTCATCTCCCTCTGGAAGTGGAACCTCTCGACTTGTGTAGGAGTTCAATTCATTTTCTTCAAGAACCAAGGAGATCCTATACTTCCATGCTCAGAATTTATCAGCTCCCTCAAGACTTTCATCAAGATTGGTGTGATGAGACATATTAAAAGAGAACCTCAAATGGAAATACAAATGATTTAGATCTTACCACTTTAAGATGTTGAAATTAGATATGGAGCTGAACTTCTATAGTGTTGGTTTTCTAGTTTAAGGAAATATTAGGGTTTGAATTTTCGAGAGTTCTACCCAACCAAAAACTTTGATCTTGATCTCTAAAATTTGATTTTGAGGAGGAGATCAATCCTATGCTGGGCTCACTAAAAAATTCCAGTTCTACGAAAATCCCTAATTTGCCACTGTAGTGGTAGATCAAAAACTAAAAATGCTCAAAATCATATTCTGATTCAACAGAAAGATGTTCCCTTCAAAGGAGATTCAGCCTAACCTCGTTTTGCTGATGATCTATGGAGAGAGATCCAAAAATGAGGAATCCCTAGCTTCAACAGCTGCACAGTGTCTTCTTCTCAAGTTAGCTCTGATACTATGTTAGATTTTTATCATTTAATCAAGATGATCTAGGATCTTATCTAAGAGAATAACATGCACAACAATAATCATAAGAGACAAGAAACACAAAGAATTTTCCTCGGGGAAACCATAAAGGAGAAAACCTTGCAACTTCCTTAGACATAGAATGAGCACCAATAGCAAAAGTAAAACCCAAATATACAAAGATGATCTTTGACATCTAATCTCTCTCTCTCTTGTGCCAGATCTTCTTCTCTCACTCATGCACTACAGTTGAGTGAGTGTGTGTTTCAAATTGAGAGTCTCAGTCTCTATTTATACTAGTTTCTGACTTGAAAGTTACTTACCAGGGCCAACTTCTCTAGGAGAGTCTAATAACCCTAGTACCCTAAAACTATGGGGACTATTTCCCCAATTTACAAAGGAGGGTTAACCTATATGACTTTACATGACTTGATTACATTAATTATTCTCCCAATAGGAACATCAAGGTACAAAGAAATACATTATATTAATATACAAGTGGATACATTCCAAAGTTACAAATACTTCAACACAAATGCCATTATCAACCAACAAAAGTTGAGGAGACATTCCTATGAGTTTTGTGCAAACCCACATGACTCACCAAGGGACATGTATATAATGAGATAAGTTCCAAAAAAAAATGATGGTATGTTAAAGGTTATTGAACCATTATTGGTATTCCATGGCTAGTCCCAATGCCAACAGGTCCCTGGTTCGAATCATCCTGGGTGAGGTGCACTAATATATTCCAATGGGTTTATTAGGGATTCCATCAAGGAATGTTGGTAATCATCATGAATTTCCCTACAAAGTTTCCATTGAAAAATAAACAAAAGGTTGCGTTACAGACAATACCTAGGAAATGCCAATTTTCTTTATACCAAAGTAAATTAACCACCAAAAACTTGGATGTAGATGTTGAATATCTAAAGTTCTACTTCAAATTTGTTAGCATTCATCAAAGGAAACAAAAAATAAAATAATAAGCATATATATTGTTTTCATCTCGACAAAAAATATATTTTAAACCTAGTTGATGGGACCAAGGGACTAAGAAACAGAATTAAAAAAATACGTTTATATCCCAAAGCTGATAAGAAAGAAATCAAATGGTATTGCTAAATACATGATATGTTATATCCCCTAAGTGGTTTAGACATGTGAAAGATAAATACCAAAAAAGGAAAAAAATGCATCGAACGAAGAGTTTCAGTTGCAAAAGTATAGTATATCTGCTTGGTATTGGATGCTTCTTACATCAAAGTCATCAACAAATAAGGGTTGTTCTTGCAATGGAAATATTTATATAAGCATCATTAGGATATGGTTTATAAAGGTTAGTTTAAACTTTAGACTAAAAAACAATAATAATAACATGCATAAGAAGCATTATAAAAAACATTCAACAGAAATGTTGCTTGCAACAATTTTACTTCACCCCCCCTAGAAATAGTTATGCACCATTCACTAACCTGAATGAGCACTTTTTTAATGATAAGGTTTGAATAGATCTACATCCATTTTCAAGGTGGAAAACTATTGTGTCAGTGAAGAGAGAATTTTTTTCCAGGATGAGAGCATTTGTAGCACAACATAGAGCACCTATTGCTTCTAAGGCACCATCATTCAACTTTCTACCTAGATATTGTGGGCCGTTTCAAGTGCTTGAAAGAATAGGGAAAGTTTTATATAGACTTGCATTTCCTACTATCACTAGAGCTCATAATATTTTCATGTTTCTTTTCTTAAGAAATATGTACATGATCCTAACCATGTCATAAATTGGGATGTGATTCAGGTTGAACCAGAGGGAGAGTTGCAAATTGAGCCAATGTGCATCCTCGATAGGAAGGTCACAACGCTCCGGAACTGAGCCATAGGGTAGGTAAAGGTGCAATAGGGGAACTATGGTCCTGAAGAGGCTACGCGGGAGCTGAAGGATGCCATGTAATTGGCACATCCATTTTTGTTCAAGTCTGCGGAGCACTAAGGGCGATACCAGTGTAGCATTTTTGTTCAATTTTGTAAAGCACTGAGGACATTGCTATTGAAGAGGGAGGAGAATGTAACACCCTAGTTTTGACCTCTTTGCATTAAATGTATATGATGTATATATTGTAATTAATCATGGTGTGGAGATAAAGGAAAAATACGCACCATCGATTTAGAGTTTTATGTTTTGGTGATTAAAAATAGTTGACAATAGTATTTTTTGCTAGCTGATACGTTATAATTTTGGACATCATATAAATATGAAATTTAATTAAAAACCCACAACTAGCTATGTAAATGCCACAAATAATGAGATGGAGGCATGGTTTCATAAGGATAAAGGGGGGGCGGTATTCAAACCTTTGGGCCAGTGGGTAAAATACAAATGTCAAGGGGAAAACCAATCAAGCTGTCAACCACCTTTCTTGTCATTTTTCCCAATCATTTATTTCTGCCAGAACTTGGTTGAGGTAGTTATTGCATGGGAATGGGAATATCATAGGAAAAAATTCAAATTGGGAAGAGAACCAATTTTTTGAAGACGCATTTTGACTCCTTGGGAAAGTAAAAACCCAAAAACATATGCCCATTATACCATGCTTTCACGTTTAGATGTTTTCCTCACCATTTTTCCTTCACGTTGGGATCTTGAAGGCAGCTGGAACTTCCTAGGTGTGTATTCATTAATGTTTTTGGTTGTTTATGTAATTTTCCTCAGGCTAGGAAATCATTTTTGTAATTATCAATGGTTGGGTTTCCTCCCCCACGATTTTGCTGCATTTTCCCATTGTTTTCCAATCTGGAAATCATTTTTTTGGTAATTCCAGTGAGTGGGAGAAGAGGCCCAGGATTTTTGGGTGTTGTTGAATCTGTTTTGGCTATGTTAGGTCCATAAACATCTTTGGAAATCAAATTGCTGGTAAAGGGTTGTTTTTAACCATATTGGTAATTCGCTTGGTTACCAAAACCGTTTTCCTCAACCCAAAATTTTGTATTCTGATGTGTGTGCATATTTTTATTTTGTCTGAACTGGTTGGGAGTGGAATTGGGTCTAAACGAGCTTGATAAACCTAGTGTATGAAGGAACCTCATAGATATATCTATAGGGGTTGGTTTTCTTATTTTCACAACCTGAATAGTACTAGAAGGGAAGGCATAACCTGAGGGACTGTGTATCAAAGAAGGGGATGCTTCCTTGTGTTGGGTGTGTACATGTTTAGAAGCCAGGCTAGATCTGGTGCAGGTTTCCATAGATCTGTGGTTGATCTTGCTAGCTTAGCAGTCATCCTTTCCAGCCCCTTTGTAGCCTGATAAACCTAACTATGTTGGCTCAACTGAGTTTTGTTGTATCCTTGGCTATGTGTGAGTCTTCTAGTGTTCCCTTATTCCTTGTGGGAATCATGACCAGCTTAGGGGTGGCAGTGTTTCTGAGATATTGATGAGGGAACTGGCCTATGGTTGGGTGGAATGTTACAGCGATGTAGCTGGTTGCGGGACAAACTTCTTTCAAGATAAGTATTCTTGTCTGTTTTATCTCTGCATTTGAATTTGCTTAATGAAAAAAGAAGAACATGTATAATGTGTTGAATGGATGAATTTTGATTCCGTTGTATGTCAATAATTTATGCATCTGTGTATATTTAAGTTCAATGCATTTTTATCATGTGTATGTTCATGGGATTTAAATTTCCTGTATTAGATAGCATAATGGTTGCATTATCCCTCTCCCATAGAAGGGTGGGGATGTGACAGTTTATTAATTCATCCCAAAGAGAAGGAGGTAGATGCTTGGGATGGAGAACGCATGTTGCCTTCTCTTTCAGTGATTTGTTGTTCCTCTCAGCCACACCATTATGTTGTGGTGTGTATGGAACTGAGTGTTCCATTCGAACCCCCTCTAATTCATAGAAACTCTAGAAATATTTTTTGATGTGATATCCTCCTTTATCATATTTGATTGAATCTATCTTCTTATTGAAACTATTCTCAATGATAGCCTTAAAACTTTAAAAGTCTCAAAAACTTTTGATTTTTGTTTCATGAAGTAGATCTAGTAGTACCTAGAACAATCGTCAATAAATGTGAGGAAGTACCTGCAACCATTAATGTATTTTGTGGGAATAGGTCCTGCTACATCACTATGTATCAAATCAAGTATAGAGGCATCTCTATGTTCCTTCCCAACATCATACTTCTTTTCTGGATTATTACCTACCAAGAAACTAGCACATACTCCATCGAAAGTTTGGATGGAGGGAAAACCTTCAACCATTTTATCATTAGGGAGTAGCTTCAGAGATTTGAAATTGAGATGGCCAAGTCTCTCATGCCAAATATTGTTGGTGTTGTTAGCATGAGATAATAAAGTTGTAGGAGGAGAAACATGTAAAAAATGTGAGAACTCATAAGCTTTGGTAGAGTGATTTGGAATACCTTTCGCTACAAGTTGTCTAGTGGCTTTTTTTGTAATCTCAACTTTATTTGAATCGAATGTAACTCTCTTGGGAGAGCCTGTATGAGTCATCTGATAAATAGATAATAGGTTAGCATCAAGGGAGGGCACATATGAGACATTCTTTAATTCGCCATTCTTTGCTTTGACTGAGTCCCTTCTTTCTGCTGGAATCCGAGAATCATCTCCCATGTGAATGTTAGGCCCCTATGATAGTGAGAGGATATAGAAGGATTCTTTGGAAACAACCATGTGGTTGGAAGCTCCCGAATCTATTATGCATTCCAAGGATGGGGAGATAGTTGCTTTCAAAGCATGAAACCTTTCAGTATCTTATGTCTATGGTTCTTCATCAAGCTTCTTTTCTCTTGGGGAAGTAATGTTATGCTGCTTGAGAAGAGTTGTCATTTCATCAAGTTCCTTCCCCATACAATAATCTTCAAGATGGTGCCCCTTTTCACAATAAGGACATAACTTCTTTTCAAACTTCTTCTTCTTAGATCCGAATGCCCCTTCAAAAGTTTGTTGATTCTGTTTAGGCTTTGAATCAGTTTCCTTTGGCTCGTTCTTCTTTGATTTCCCCTTTGATTGCACTTTGGAAGAGTCAGTAATTAGGAGAGCTTGATATTTGGAGGTATTGATGACTCCCATTCACATCAACTTGTCTTGCTCCTTGATTAAGGACTCGAAAAAAGAATCTAATGAAGGAACCTTCCAATCAGAAAAGCTTTCCCACTTGGAATGAAATATGGAAACAAAGATAGAATACTTAGGGCCTAGTTTATTGAGTATGGAAAGGATATTTTTCTCATCCTTCTACACTATTCCGCATTGTCTGCTTTGAAGTTCCAGAGACCATCAATGTATGATCTTGTGATAGCCATTATTGCGCAAGGCCAGATGCATATTAATCCTCCAATCAAGATAATTGGAATTTGTGAGGATCTGTGGTTTAGGAGTTTTATAACTCATGATTGCTTCAGCTGAAATACTGCAAATAATTCACACAAGCTACGTAGCACCTTTCAATTTCACTACAATAACACACTAAAATAGATGAACTATTAGAAGCATGCTTTTCCTCACAAGATGAACATATTTTCAGGGTCCGTAAATCCCTCATCGCTACTTTGAATAAATCCAAACCTAGAAAATAATCATAGGGGAATTCTATGGAAACTGAACAAACCAAACCACATAGGAAACGGACAAGTATTGCTCAGGAATTTACAATATCATTCACAATAATAATTCGGTGTTACAATAGTTTACAAATCGGAAGAATTTGAATGCATTAGGGAGAAATTTGAATCTACCATGTGGATCTCACTGTATCTAACTAAATCTCTAACTCATGGTGTCTCAATCAACGTCGAAGTCCAAAATCAACTACAAGATGTCCAACCAACTCAATCAGTCAATGATAGCTAGTTAACTCAGTGCAATTGCGTGTGGTAGGTGGGAAAAGGCACCTACTCCACATGCAGCCTACATTACACATGCAATGCATGATCTAGCTTACTGATTGTGAACTAACTAAAAGTAACTAAGGGATAACTAAGACTAACTGGTAGTAACTCCAACTAACTGAAGTAGGTTGGTTTCATGACTCCTAGTGGCTCCTAAAATGTAGGGATTGGTCTAGAAGGTGCCCAAATTGATGCATGCACATGAAATAAGTGGAAGTTAACCTCTAGCAATGTTCCCCACACTCCAGTGATTGGTACATGTGGAACCATTAGTCCAAGTGGACCCAATTGTACTAGTGGACACAAATAATTAATTAAGATTACCAAGTTAGGCTAATTAATCTAACACATTTGACAAAGGGAGGGTTAATAATACTAACATTATCTTTTTTTCCTTTTGTTTCCCTTCCACATTACTGAAGAACACCATTCAACAATGGTCCTTCCATCTCGAATGAGTGAAATAGTTGTGAACTTCATTTATTTCCTACGTAATGAAGTCTTGATGCATGCACCTTGTAATACTCCAAAAATTCGTAAAAATTTAAAAATTTTCATATGACATTAATTGTTTGCAATCATCACTACTAAGGAACATTTAACTGTTAACAGTTGACCAAAACAGGCTTAAACTAGAACTTATTCTTTTGTTAATTTCTAGTTCTGTATACTCGATTGTTTACTTTCATAAATCAATGTTATGGATTTGATTTAGAAGTTTATGATTTGGAACAACAGGAATTGAAAAAATCTGTTTAATTACTAAGTGCTAAGTTTGTTTTACTGTTTTGTGAAAATACGAAGGAAATTCAGTTGAGATTGAGGCTTAGCTTTTTAGCTATTGCAGTGAAGTGATGCTTCTTTTACAGGTAACACATTTTGTAACCAGTTTCTGGATCGAGATTATTATCTCAACTAGTAGAAAATATAATGCTAGTAAATTTATTTATTTTACATCTTTGATCAAATAAATGAAGTATTGCTGATCTATATATTTATGTTTTAATTAGTTTTTTGGTAACATAAGTTTCTAGTAAACTGAATATAGTCCACTTGTTCTTCCATTCGCTTCAACTATAACTTGTTCATCCAATTTTTATCAATCTATTATCGGTTTAGCTCCTGTATGTAATTCTAGTGAAAGGTAATTTGTATAGCAGGTTCTTTAATACCTTATTATTTGATACCAAGGCAATTCATCGATGACTGTCTCAACGATAATCGCATGTTATGCAAACCTGGAAAGCACTAAATCTAGGTATAGTCATATAACATTTGATATTCATATATAGAACTAAAGATGTCATGCAAAACACAGGTTTCTAACCACTTAAGTAATTATTAGGTAGAATTATAATATTATGAACACTATATCGTTAATTAATAGTGCTATTATTTGTGTAAGGAAGGAAAGATCATTTTCTTATAAAATCTGTGCAGCCTAGCCTTCGCATAATTTTTGTCTCACAAGGATATGTAAAAATCATTATTACCATATATCCAAACTAAGTATTAGCACTTATACTAGGAATCAAACTAAGAATCCTTCTATACATTTGAACTTACACACATAAGTGTTTTTCACCAATATATTTTTATAGATTTTCTACAAGGTCGTAGAGTTTATCATAGGGTGTTATTTATGATGAAAACAAAGTTAAAGAATTTCTTTGTATAGCTATTACCCATTTACATGGTGCATAAACATAGTTTATAAACTCTAGTTATAAAAACTATCACCATTATCTTTAAGATTATAACTTGCATATTATGACATTATCCTATCATCGAAAAGGGTTATAATCAAGTTTTTTTTTATATAAAACAAATGTGTGTGCAAGATGCTCCTTCAGGTCTTGAACTATAATGTTAAACCCACAACTCACAAATATATCCAACGCCATGTGGTAGGAGATTACTGGTGAGGGTTTTGACTTTGGGAATTCTAATATAAAAATATTCCTAAACCCTAAATTCTTGCATTTACCTATATTTTATCATTGTTCTTGAATGGGAGAGCCACAAGCTCATGGCCACATGGCCTCACCATTTATCTTCTGCTGCAAATGAGAACTTTCACTGCTATGGCTTATCTTTACCTATAAGAGTCCTTAACTTCCTTGCTATTCTCTACATGTGTGATTTTTACTACTATTCTTTATCTCTGTGAGTGTGTGGTCTTTTTCACCATTACCAAGCCTCTGCATGAGGTATCCTTTGGCACTGGTGTAGTGGTAAAAATCTGTAGTGTGAGCTCCATCTTGGTTTACCTCGGCGTTGATTTGGACTTTCTTTTTAGGTTTTCTCAACAGTGCTTCCTTCGTTTCTCAGCGTAAATTTTCTGGTGGCTAGGGTCTATTCGTGTTACCCAGTATAGGGCCAAGGTCAAGTTCTTCAGGTAAGACATCTTGTTTTTAAAAAAAATTATAAATCTTTTGCACCGTTCACTAATTATTTCCTTAGTTACTTGTATGGGTTTTACAATTGGTGTTTTCATTTGTCCAGGTCTTTAAATTTGGATAAAGTGTGCTGGAAACCACCAAAGAATACCCTACAAGGACTCCACACTTTGTGTCTACCCTGGTAAGCCTCGGTCTCGCCTAAGGTTTCTCCTGCACTGGTTGTATGGGGTGTGGTTTTTTACGGTTCCATAGGAAAGCGAATTCAGTTTTAATTAACATATGTGTTGTCTGTTTAGAAAGGCCATGTGGCCGAGACTGCAATGTGTTGTTAAGAAAATTTTGAAGCCCTACCAGCCGTATGGTGATGAAATAATTTGGGGATTTCATGGCCATTACTTGATAAAATACTTATATGGCCTTCTCGACCATAGTTTGATTACATAAAATGTTATTTTTGAATAGGATATTAAGCCATGTTTTTTGTTGTAAAAAGGCCATTAGGTCGTAACCTCTATGGAGACAGTAGTGGTTTTGATAATGACAAAAGGGTTTAGATATTGTTTATGATTTGAATAATATTGAAATCTTACTGTTTGTAACTTATATAATTGATAATATATACATACTGGGTTTTTAAGAAAAACGATGGCATGCTATGAGATTTTTATCTGTTTTATTGGATTAGAATGTTTTAAAAGGTCTTTACTTAAATTTTCTTAGCTTATTTTTACCAAACAGTTTTAATACTATTTTATATGGAAAATGTATTTAATTTTATATATTCATATATTAGATAAGTGTGGTTATACAAATGAAGAATGTATGCTTTATTTAATTTTGGGTGAAACTGTATAATCCCTCTGCTAGTAAAAGAGGAAGTAATGATAGTCATATTTTACAGTTTCTTCAATATAGGTTTTATTTATAAAAACCTTAATTACTTTAAATTAATAAAGAGTTAATATTTCATCATAATGTTATTCCAGTTTCATTTTTACTTATATTAATGATGAAATTATCTTAGTAAATTTATAGCCTCATTTTATTGTTTCCTTAAGTCAATCCTGCTTATTTATTTTCTATTTTTATAATTTCTTTTAGTTATTATAATAATAGGCCTATAGTAAATAATTTATCCATTGTGTAAATAAGTGCACAGACTAAGTATATATATATTTTAAATCTTTCCTAGAGATAGATTTGTTTATGCTATGACACTATACCCTGTCTAAGGAAAACATCTGAATAGAAAGGAAAAACATATTTTTGATTAACTCTTATGAAATATATAGAAGGTAAATAAACACATTCAAGCATACTTCATTAAATTCTTTATCAGAATTTAATCTAACCTACTGTACTAGAGTACTACATTTAAAAAGGTGTGGAAAAATACAGTTAGGTATTTTTTTAATCTGTCAATAAAACTGGAAATTCTTCTAATCATTTACCCTAATCTATATCTAATCCATTACTTGACTAAATTTTCACAATAAAAGGTTTCATTAAAATAATCCTAATAATAGAAGAATAGAAGCATAACACATATTGCTTAAACTCAATCCTTCTTAATCTAAATATGTGATTAGAAACTAGATAAATCATGTAGAACCTCGAAATGTAGAAGAGGCGACAGCAGCTTAAGGAACCTGTTCCTCCCAACCAACTCCTAGAGATAGCAAAACTGCAAATCTTAGGACCCCCGAGCTTGTCTTCTGGTCCACTTGGTAGAAGTACTAGGTGAGAGATCTAGTTTAGTAATCCTCTGCAACTTTACTGAGTATTCAGCAGTAAATCTGTTTTGCTTGCATCAATATGAACTCACCTTAAAAATAGATGCACTAGTTCAGAACTTAAGCACTTTTCACTCAAAACAAGCTTTTGTTAGTCCCATCCATCGAATTTTCTTGTGCACTAAATTCACTCAGAATTTTCACAAGTCAAGAATGAGTAGCCTCGACTGTCTTCAATAGGAAGTTTTATTAGCATGCCTAGGTATTTTGGGTCAGTTTTCACTTAATGAGCCACCTGCTCTTATTCCACTTTCCCGGGGAACATGACCACAAAAATAGGGAAGTTGCCTCCTGCAACATCTAGAATTAGTTTGAGGATGCTGCCAAGTGTCAATCTGCTCTCAACCCAGCCTATTCCACCAAGTGACTAGTAAAACAATCATTTAACAACCTCCTTAACTTGTTGTCTGATCTTTCATTTATTAATTAATAAAATATTTAGTAATTACATTCAATTATCCTTGACCCCACTTGGTCATTAATTACAACCTTTATAATAAAAATATAACATAATGTTTCTTAAAAACATAAAATGTTTTGCAATTTGGGGCATGTGACACACCTGCTCCATAATGTTCCTATTTTCCATGTTCGGTCTCAAAATAGTTCCAAATATGTGGCACCTTGTGCATCTTGTGGAGTATACACGTCCATTGGAAGGCATGAACATTTTTTAATTTTCCCTCGAAACCAGTAGACCAAATCCAATGTTCTTCCATCTATATATTGTTATCCTTTATGTGATTGTAGAACAATTGAAAGTTGCATTGTACAAAATTCAAGTCATGACACATGTCATTACATATGTAAAAGTGATACTCCTTCAATATAACCCTTTTATCATCAGTACTATTCACCCCATGTCTATAGGTGATATGGACCATTATGATGACCTGGTCTGAGTGATAATATTGACTCTGAATCTCATTTTGTAGTTGAAGAGTGTATTTTTCTACAAAATCAGCCACTAATAAGATAGTACCAATAGGAAATGTATCCATGCACGTTCTAAACTACTCATCTTGCCAATGAGCCACATGTACATGCTTTACATATTGTTGTGTCTTTTCATAGAATTCCTCCATGAAGTTGCAAACCCATACCTGGTAGATCAACAATAAAGATTTACAGATCAATTGATTTTTACATATGTGAAATAGAAATATGAAGGAAAAAATACTATTCAGGAACTCGTTACTAACGTGAGAGATGACCAATTGTATTTTTTTCTTTCATTCCCTCCACTGATATCATACATGACATATTTGAATGGCTACAATTTCACTTCACGTCTCCCTAGTTCATGGTCATTAGCCACATGTATGCATTTCTCCAAAAATTCCATTCCATCACGCCTTGAGTATGTCCCATCTACGTAAGGCCTTCAATAAAATGTGCAATCTTCTGTCCTTCTACACCAAATGCTATGAATAAAGTCTCTAGATAATTTTACTGGAAATGTAGCTGAGCATTCCTACACAATATTTTTATGCAATCCACATAATATATGTATATATTTGTCATAATAATAACTATACTCAATGTGATACCGACAAAAACATGTGTTATGAGTTGTGTTTATTTCAACATACCATGGTTTCCATTTATTGAAGGATCTTTGGCCCAAGTTAAGTTCATTATGTTCATGCCTAAATCTCTCATATAATTATGTTTGTTTCATGTCAGGAAAATGTTTAATGTGGGGATATTGATCCCTTGATTCAATTCTCAATTTTAGTACATCTTTTTTGTTGGAAGAAGGTCCACTATTGTCAAGCAAAAAATATTGCACCAGCCCCTTTACAGCATGAATGAGCTTCATATCAGAGCATGACAACCTACCAATGAATGCCCAGAAATCTATTTGACCAGAGTCAAGTTGTTATCTTCTAGAACAATACCTACATACTGTTTTGATATCCAAATGTACAAGTTTGGATGTAGGCTTAGTAAGTCAAAGGTCCCTATTTCTTTTGTTTACGATTGATTATGACAACACACAATGAGCCTCATTACGATCCTTTGAATGAAATTTATTTCCAAGTGTACTAAATGCATCTCCTAAACTTATAACAATATGAGAACTTGGTTCAGAACTATTTATCAACTTTATCCTTAAGTTTCTCCTAAAAACAATCATAAACCTATATTTTAATAACGATATAAATAATATATATTTATCTCCATCACATTTAGAATCAAAATAGTTGACAAGTGTATGTTGATATTGATATGGAATACTTCATTTAGACAACATACCTTCAAGCGAGACGATGAGACTTTCACCGAATCTTTACACATTTTGGAGTTCTTTGACATGAAGTTGCTAAAGGAGGTAGGGAGGTTGGAACTGCACTTGGACCATATCACCCGTTCGGTCTAGATTTTAACATGAGCTTCATGCCCTTCTTTCTCTTCTTGTTAATCTGAAGGGGGAAATTGGAAATCCTCCTAGGTGGTATGAAAAACATTGTCTTCTTCGAGCATATGGTCGCCATGCAATGACTCTCTAACTTTGTCACTTGTATACCCACATCCAAGTAAATATGGAAAGGTTTCAAATCGTATTGATGTGCACCTACATTTTACTCCTTGATTAGTGCCATGGAGTGGTCATTAATCAACTGCTATGGAAACTAAAGGCCTCTCAAGTGAATGCTTTTGTCATTCTTTTTGTGGATTGGTAGGAAGAATTATGGAATCCTCTACAAGCAAAATTGATTGAGTGTCCATAGAGAATCTTTGATTGGTCATGCCATTTCTTTTCTTTTCTCTAATTTCTTCAAGTATTTCATTGGGTATCATCTTCCTTGTCTATTTTCTTTCTTGATTTCTCAAATTTCCCATCACCACAGTGATCAATGATATATGGTGCCCCTTAATGGAAGATTCCCCAAGCTTGGTTTCTTTTTAACGAAATTGTGTCTAGATGCTCCATCACAATGACAAATTAAATATTTCCTTTGATTCTCCTCAATTGCAAGAAAAACAATGGTGGATATGCTCTATGGTGATCCTCAATGGGAGATTCCACAAGCTTGGTTTCTTTCTTGATCAATTGTGTCTAGATACTCAACTTAGGGGGAATATTTGGGGAATATTTCCTTTTCTGTCTCCTCAATTGCAAGAAAAACAATGGTGAAGATGCTCTATGGTGCTCCTCGATGGGAGATTCCCAAAGATTGGCTTATTTCTTGCTCAATTATGTCTACATACTCCACCACAATGACCAAGGAAACGTTTCCTTTGCTAGATCCTCAATTACAGGAAAACAATGGTGGATATGCTCTATCGTTCTCCTCAATGGGATATTCCCAAAGCTTTGTTTGTTTCTTTCTCAATTGTGTCTACATACTCCACCACAATGACCAATGAAATATTTCATTTTTCTAGCTCCTCAATTGCAAGAAAAACAATGGTGGAGATGCTCTATGGTGAATAATTGGAGATGGTTTATATTTTTTTTCTATTGAATCCTTGACCCTTGTCCAATGTATACCATGCTCCAAACTATCCTTAGATACTTGTGATGGAGATGGTTAATGCAATCAAAATTTTGTGTGATAATATGGTGATGAATAGAACAAATGCACTATCTGCAACTTGCAATTGTGCATGGACTATGAAAAATGATTGACATCTATTAGAGTGTTTCTCGGAAAGGGAATGTTGTTATTTATACAGAGAAATAATGTGCTTGTGTTATTATTAACAAAAACATGTGCACTTTTTTACCATCTATAATGCAAATGCCTTATGCTCAAATAACATTTAGGAGAATTTTAGAAGGTGTTTCCATGCCTAAGGGATCATTCAATGTTTAGGGGAAATTAACAAGCACTCCCTAAGTCTTATCCCCCTAACACCCCCCCCACACTCTCTTCCTGCTACTATTGTTTTAAAACTTTAAGGGATTGGTTTGCGATATAGAGGGGAAGAGGAGGGCGGGTTGGGGTTAGATGTAGTTGCATGAGAAGAGGTTGAAGAG
>LPNX010183686.1:0-82723 GCA_001517045.1 Pseudotsuga menziesii
TAATTTTAAATTTTAAAAGATTAATTTAACAAAAACATAATTAATTCTATATTAACTGTATTTACTAAAAGAACAACTTATATATAAACATCACTTATTATTTTTCATAAACTTATTTTTAGTATATATATATATATAT
This sequence comes from Pseudotsuga menziesii, assembly GCA_001517045.1. Lineage (NCBI taxonomy): Eukaryota > Viridiplantae > Streptophyta > Pinopsida > Pinales > Pinaceae > Pseudotsuga > Pseudotsuga menziesii. The sequence goes on from LPNX010183686.1 coordinate 140, forward strand.
ATATATATAAACCCCTCGATTGTAGATGGTGTGAATCCTATGTATATTTTACCATTTATAATACTTCAATTTGTGAAAATTCCTCAACCAAAAAGCATGAATTCTAATTTTAATATCTTTTTTCTTAGAAAAAATTATAATATAATGGTCTCCTTGCAAAATTCAAGAAAGGCTTTCATAAAATGCTTTTCTCATAACAATAGGATGCTTCCATTTGGTTATTAGTAATATTCTATTTTATTTACTGTTCTATACATCTAATGTTACTTTTCCTAGATTTATGGGTCTATTAATGTCAATTTATTAATGTGTTTTTTAATTATTTTGGATTATATATTCATTAATGTGTAATCCCTTTACCATTTAAAATGTTAACCTATTATTATTTTCTTCAAACTTTTCGGAGGAGACTAAGCAATCTCCTGTTTACTTAAGACTTGACAGTAAGCCTCTTTGCTACATCTAGTGTTATTATTACTTTTTCCAAACTTTTCTTAAGCGGCAGGTACTAAGCGACTTTGTTGCTTATTCCACTTGTTTGTATGGTAATATTTTTTTAGAGAAAAAAATACCAGTCTTTGTTATTCAATTGAATCAAAAGACATCATTTACATATCAATATGATGACTGATAAACAAGTCCATCTCAGCAAGAAAAAAGACATATGCAGAGCAACAAAGGAAAAAAGTCTGATCTATGCAGACTTTCCTCATCATCCCTGAATAAATCAGGTCAGAAATACTGATAATAATCTGAGGTGAACTTTAAATAGACATTTCAGAGCAAAAAAACAGGCTGGCAGAATGAACTCTAATAGAACATCAAGTGAAACATCCTCAACTGCTGAAACATAAGCTAAATAAAAAGAATTAGCTACAACTAAAATAGATCAAGACTGCCTTCGTTAATAATCAATCCATCCAATGTTTCTGTAAAAGAAACAGAGCCCAAATCCAATAGCAAAGCTTTTTTTGAAAGTTCATTTGCCAGCGAATTATGCTCACGAAAAGTATGTTTAATGATCACCGGAGGGGCCAAATGAATCATATATCTAATATCGGAACACAAATGCATCAGAGATGGAACATCAAGTGCTGAAATTCTGTTAAGACAAGAAATAATAACCTTGGAATCACCATAGATCAACTGCAAAGGGATTCCCATCAATAAGCCAACTCTTAGAAGAGCCCAAATTGCCAATAATTCCGCTCTGGTATTTGTGCTACTTCCACACCCCATAGAAAAACTGAAGAAGTGAGAGTCATTGATAAAATCACAAAACAAGCACCTCCAATTTTTTCTGCAGCAGCTCCATCAAAATATCCACAAGGGTAGATTTTTATTGGAGCAGGACCAGGATTATGAGATTTATGAGAAATAACCGGCACAGGGTAAGAATTGGTCAATCCTTCAATCCTGGAAATCAGAGCGGAGAAGGATGGCTTCTTGTTTTCGAATAAGCAATGATTCCGAAGAAGCCATATTCCCCAAAGGATGAACAACGGAATGAATCTGAAGGGAGCAGATCGCGCTGCAGAGGAGAACCATTGATCCAAAAAAGAATGGACAGAGTTAAAAACTGGGAAGGAGCACTTGAATTTAACCGCAAAATAATTGAAGATACTAGCAGAAAAAGAACAGCTGAAAAATAAATGGTGAATATCTTCCAGATTATCTTCACAAAGAACACATCTACTGGGGCCCATGAATCCTCTGCTTTGCAATTGGTCCCATGTTAAAATATTTCCTCTAAGAATCAGCCAAATAAAGCATTTTAATTTCAGAGGGATATTCAAAGTCCATAAAATTTTCAGAACTGAATCATTAATCTCTGAACATATATCAGAAATTATGCATTTATATCCTTCAACAGCAGTAAGAAGACCTGTATACTTGCTATGAGACCAAGAAATAGAATCAGTTTGATTATTGAGACGAATGCGGCCATATTCCAGACCTCTTATAAAATTGTCCCATGCTATTTTCCATTCACCAGAGAGGTCAAGATCTTCTGAAAAGAACCAATAACCAGAAGCAAAAGAAGTTTGGTTACGAGCTTGGGCAAGGGAGCTAATACCAAAGTCTTCTAAGTAATCCCTTAAGTCTCTTGGCAGAACAAAGGAAGAACCCATACCAATGACAGGATCTGCTCCCAAACTGATGGGCTCTCCATTCCCAACTTTCCAAATGATGCCTCTGCCAATCCAAAGAATGGTGGAGATGAAACCCCTCCAAATAATAGAGGCATTCCTTGTAGAGAAATTCTTATCCTTGAACCAAATATGGAGAGGTTTATTTTTCAAATATTTAACAGCAATGAGAAGATTCCAGATACCCTTGCTATTCATAGCTAACCAAAAACTTTTCATCCTCAAAGAAAGACTGAAGCTAGGAAGATGTTTAATTCCCCAGCCACCATGAGAAGTGGGCCTAGCCAAAAGATGCCAATCCACAAGGTGGAATTTTTTAGTCTTTGTTGAAGAACCCCATAGAAATGAAAAAATCATCTTTCTGAGCTTGTTTAAGATCGAGGTTGGGATCGGAACCAACGACATCCAATAAACAGGCATGCTTAATAAAACAGAACGAATGAGAACAAGTCTTCCTCCCAAAGATAGGAATCTATTTGTCCAATGAGAAATTTTCTTTTCAAACTTTGAAACCAGCCAGAGCCAATCCTTTATCAAGTAACCTGAAGGCTTTAGATAGTAACCAAGATAGCCAAAACCTTTTCGAATATCATCCACTCTGAAGGGAAGAATGTCTGTAATTCTGTGAAGAATGTCCATACTCAAATCATTATGGAGAAAACTAGATTTGTTCACATTAACATTCATACATGAAGCCTCGCAGAAAATATCAAGAATGGCTTTGAAGGCTTGCCATTCCTCGAAAGAACCCAGGCCAAATAAGATCACATCATCTACAAAAAGTAAATGAGTGAGAGAAAGATGATATGAAATTTTGATTCCTTTAATCTTTCCATTTCGTTTTGCGTCCTCAATCAATAGACTAAGCCCTTCAATGATCAGAATGAACAAGAGAGGGGATAGAGGGCATCCCTGCCTGATTCCCCGAGAGGCAGAAAAAAAGGAGGATGGAGAGCCATTAACTAGCACAGCAAAGTTGGCTGAAGAAACGCATCCCATAATCCAGTTAAACCCAACAAGGGGAATCCCAATCTGAATGAGAAGAAGGTGGATGAAAGTCCAATTAGCTCTGTCAAAAGCTTTAGATAAGTCCAATTTTAGAATAAGAGCACTCCTTTTTCTGGAATTGATAGTATGAAGGACCTCTTGAGAAATGGCTATGGGTTCAAGGATTTGACGGTTTTTTAAAAAACCAAATTGTTGAGGGGAAATAGCTTCATCAAGGAAGGGCTTAAGTCTCATAGCCGCAACTTTAGAAATGAGCTTGTAACAGAGGTTACACAGGGAAATCGGGCGGAAGTCAGCAAGGGAGATAGGCAAATCAACCTTTGGAATGAGAGCCAGGAATGTAGAATTGAGAGCAGGAGACACTCTGCCTGAGAGTCTAGATGCTTCCACCACATCAACAAGAATAGGGCCCAAAAGATCAAAAAAAGTCAAAAAGAACTCAACCGGCCATTCATCCGGGCCAGGAGCTTTATCTTTTTTAAAGAGTTTTAAAGCCTTTTCAACTTCCATGATAGTGACAAGACTAGTAAAGGCTGATATCTTCTCTAGACTGATAAAGGATGGAAAGAGATGAATAACCTTAATTTGAGCTTCCATATTAGTCTAATGATAATCTTCAAACAAGGTCTTAAAATGTCAAACACCAAGGTCTTTAAGACTTTTATCATCTGAATCCCAATTGCCCAGCTCATCTTGAAGACTCCATATTGCATTGTGATTTTTGCGGGCTGATGCTACAGCATGAAAAAACTTAGTGTTAGCATCCCATTTTTGAGCCCAAGTAATTCTGCTTTGAAGTCTGGCAGAATTAATTTCATGATCAATCAGCTTTTGAAGATCGTTTTTGAGAGAATTCAATTTTTGTTGTTGTTCTAGATTTAAAATTGTTGAATGAGAGGAAAGGAGAATAGAGTTTATTTCCTTTTCCAAAGCAACAGAACTGTTTTTCATCTTCAAATATTCTGCTTTAGTCCAAGATTTGACCTTTTCCTTTAGAGATTTAAGTCTAATATGAAGATCCTGCATAGCATCCAAAGAGGGGTTTGATAGAATACGGGGCCACTCAGAATGAACCATATGAATAAAATCTTCATTGTCTAACCAGGATTGGTTAAACTTAAAGGGATAGGCACAAAGACTATGGTGATCAGTCCATTCAAGAACCACAGGGAAATGGTCAGATATCCCACATCTGTGAGCCCAAACTCGATACCTTTGAAGCAAATTGACAAGCTGTTCTGATATTAAAAATCGATCAAATCTTTTTGAGATACCATCTTCCCCAATCCTTCCATTCCTCCAGGTGAGACCAGCACAGGGAGAAGCCACATCCACTAAATGATGGTCAAAGAAGAGTTTAAAGAAAAAAGGACCCAAAGGGTCAGGATGAGCTTTGGAGCCCCATATTTCTGCGGCATTCAGAGTCAGATTAAGATCTCCGGCTAATATAAGATTAGGGAGAGAAAGAAGACCACCTGATGCTACAGCATTCCAGAAGGACTCCCGATTGAGATAGGGACCATAGCAGTTTAAAATTGAGAGATTCAGGGAGGAACCCCGGATCGAAGCATTTAGCATAATACCAGCAGCAGTATGAAAAGCTTTGCACTTAACAATTTTCGGATTCCAGCTAGAAAGAATACCTCCAGAGAGACCGTTAGAGCTGAGGGCACAAAATTCCTAGCCCGGGCAAAGTTTGGAAAAAGAAAATAAAGCAGGATAAGGACTAGTCATAGTTTCCTGAAAAAGAACAACATCCGGAGAGAGAGATAACAGCAAATGTCGGAGGTTTTTTTGCTTGGCTAGACCCCCTAAGCCACGAACATTCAAAGAGAGGATACGCATTAAGAAACCAATGAATCAGGGGTCGAAGCTCTAAGGACCCGATGAGAAGGGGAAGATTGAGAACGCTCTGCTGCTTTTAATTTTTTAGAAAGAGGAGTATAGGGAGCCTGAACTGAATCTGTTGAATCAAGAGGGGGCTTTGATGACTTTTTCTTTCGCCTTATAGTAACATTTTCAAAACGAATTGAGTCTAGAGGGAGAATCAAAGGGGAAAGAGGCGTCTTATCTGAGAAAATATTTAAAGATTTTTTCAAAGAGGGATCTGCAAAGGAGGGGGATGCTGCCGGGATGATAGTATGCGAAACATAAGACTGGGGTCTATTCTGACCAGAAGCGCAAAGAGGAGGAAAGTCGGCCTCAGAAAACAGAGGAATGAGAGAAATGTCATTTGGAGGGATCGAAGAAGGAACAGTATTTAAAGGGGCATCAAAAGAAACTCCACAGTGATTTGGAGCTAAGGGAGGGAACAGAGCAGTGGTAGCAGGGGAAGACTCCTGACATAGAATATCAGTCAAAGGAGGATCCAACCGATCGAGCTCCTTTGGAGGAGTATGGGAAGAAATAAAGTCTGAAGGCAAAGGAGCTTTTATGCTGCTGATAATTGAATCAATCACATCCAGATCAAGATCTGATACTTCCCCAAATAAAGAAATAGTATTATTCAACTGACCAGATGAGGAGACAATTTGGACCGGAGAAGTACAATACTTAGATGGAGAAAATAAAAGGGAGTTAACAAAAGAATCTGTTAAAGAGCGCTTAACAGTCCCACGACGGAAAGAAGGACAGTCACGGCGCAAATGGCAAGTCTCCCGACACACACTGCATCTAAAGGGAATGCCCTGAAAATCCAAACGTTGAACAAACAAACGATCGTGACAGAGAATCTCTACTTCAACTGGAAGGCCTTTAGTGATATCAAGTTCAACAAGTATTTTCGCCTTCCTTTTATCATAAGAATTCATAAAATCATCCTCTAGCGCCACAAACTGACCTATAGTGTTTCCTACTCCTTCCAAAAGAGATCGATTCTAGAGCAGGAAAGGAAGCCCTGGGAGAATTGCCCATAGATGGCGCTTTTTCACTCTTTCTCTCACCAGATCGAAGTTTACATGCCAACGATCTAGCACTAAAGAGCCATTACCCACTCTCCATAAGCGGCTTAGAACATCAAAGGCATGAGATTCCTCTAAAAAAACAAAAGCGATCCAGCCCCGAACCAACAAGCTGATAGTTGGAACATAGGAAAGAAAGGGTTTCCAATACTCAGAAGCCCAAGAAACCCAGTCTCTTTTCTCCATGGAAACATATTCCAGCCTACCAATTAAAGCACGTCGACTCAAAGCTTCCACCCTATCCATATAAATATCCCGACCAACGACATAGCGAAGTTTTCCTTCCAAGGTTTTGTAGGCCTTTGCCTTTCTACGCCTCTGATATCGAGCAGGACCATGATGCAATCTTGGGTCGGGAGACCCATCCTGGGTCTCCACCATCAGAATCAAGATATAAATTCCCCAGATAGCAGACCGCAAAAGCAACAAAACCTCAATCAATAGCAAACCATCCAATATCAAACCCCGAGTAGTAAGCAACAGAAAAAAAGGGCACTAAATCAATAACCTTTATGAAAAATCTCATATATCAAAACCAACACAGATTGGATCAAACCACATATGGAAGCTAGACAGTCGAACCCCAATATACCGAATGCAGTTCTGAAAATCAAGTCGATCCACAAATAGAACAAGACCTCATCAAAAATAGACCATCCAAGTTCGAACCTCGGTCAGAATGAGCAATCATACAGAAATTGCTATATATCAGAAAACCTCTGGCGACTGACCAACATATTCAATATCGACACAGAAATAAATCCACATATAATAGTAGACAGACCCCAATTAATAACGAAAAATAGCTAGAATGCCAAGCGAATCTCATACAAATGTAGACCATACATTATCGAAACTTGGGCAAATAAGATCCATAAAAGGCTATATATCAAATAACCTTAATATAACATCCGATATATACTGGCTCAGAAAGGATCATTCATATAAAGAAGAGAGACAATCAAACCCCATAGAACCGATTACAATCCCGAATGCATAGATCAAGCAAAACAGGGATAATCGAAACCCTGGATAATGAGCAACATATTCAATATCGGCACAGAAATAAATCCTCATATAATAGTAGACAGACCCCAATTCATAACGAAAAATAGCCAGAAAGCCAAACGAATCTCATACAATTGCAGACCATACAATATCAAAACTTGGGCAAATAAGAACCATAATAGGCTATATATCAAATAACCTTAATATAACATCCGATATACTGGCCCAGAAAGGATCATTCATAAAGCAGAGAGACAATCAAACCCCATAGAACCGATTACAATCCCGAATGCATAGATCAAGCAAAACAGGGAAAAAATCGACAATAATTCCCAAGAAAATGATGCCGATAATGAACAATAACCAAAGGGCAATTGGACTGCTAATACTCAACTGAACCCTCAAATCTTTTGAAGTCGTTGACGGCACAGACCCTAACAGCAAAACAACAATACAATCCGTAATAAAAAAAGTCAGGGGGTAAAACCCAGACCTATACGAAGAAAGAGGATGAAAACGCAGGGTAGAGGACGGCAACCCAAGCTCACAATCGCTAACAGTCACAAGACTACGACAAAAGTCTTTACACATAGATCAATACCAGCCCAAACAAAGGCCTGGACATTTGCAAGAAATACACACAGCCGAAAAAACCCTTGCATCAAGAAAGTATGGTCAATATGACGGGCTAGCCACAAACCAAGAATCCAAATCCATCCAAGGAGCCATTATAAAATAAAGCCAGGAGAGAAACCCTAGTTAAAAAAAAACGAAGGAAAAAGGGATAATACGCTTAGTTAAACCCTCATCCTAACCCTAAGGTTATCGGACAGGACGACCACATAGTGACAGAATCATCACTGTTGGTCTCATAAAAGGACAGAAACCACTAAAAAATGACAGCCAAGTCCTTCAAACCCGGAAAAGACGAATCATGACTAGGACGATGTCCAAAAAGGTGACAGAATACAAATCAAAGCAATCAAGGACAGACGGACGCAAACCAAACCAATACCGACTAAAAAAAGAAATGATAAAACTTTCCACTTATTTTTAACTGGTTGGTACTAGTCCTCGATTATGAGGAGGGACTCCAGTCGCCGGTAGCGGCCAAAACAGTAGCCATGCAGTCCATCAAACCCCAGGCAAAACCGGCTAATACAAAATCATGCATTCCATCAATCCCCATACAAACCCCAGAAGAATGGTGACGAAAACCGGCCGAACAACAAAAACCCAACAAAGATGCCAAACGAAACCAAAACAGAGACAGGAAATCTTATTAACAGAAAGCCGAATCAAAAGAGGGCTGGCAAAAAGATACCGGTTAATGGAGCGGCCATAACCATGAGAGCGATCGAAAACTAGCGCCATCATCCCTGCGCCAGGTTATTCCTTCCAGCAACCTGAAAAACTACAAACCCTCGCTCTCCTGTCGCCATCCCACTTCCTTCTAAATGGTAAGGGTTCTCTCAATAGCTTCTGTTTGTATGGTAATATGTAATATGGTAAACTCCCATATCAATTTCTAAACCACAAATTCTGAATCCATAGAAATTTAAAAATTAGATTTTAATAGTTTACACGGCAATTTTCCATACCCATATATGTCAAGTAAATACCATACCCATATATGTCAAGTAATGAATAAAAAAGATACCAAGATACCTGGAGGCCGAACAAAGAAATGGTGGCAATACCCAGCCAGGAATGCAAGCTGTACATATGTTTAATGTGGATCTCGTTGTGGTATTTGCACACTGCATATATGTCAAATGGCTCCCAGTACGATAGCGCTGCCCAGAAGCGCCAGATGAACTAATTTCTGGACCTCTTTTTTAGCAGGGATTACTTTGTAAGCTAGAATCGCTGTACACACACAGAGAATGTTAGTTCAATAAGTTCAGCTCTAATTCCGGCGTCCGATACATTAGCATCCAGTCAAATTCAGGATTTGATTGGTTTTACCTTGGCTGAACAAAAAGATGAAGCCCACAAACATGAAGACTGATGAACGGAGGACATTAAATTTTTAAAATCATTAGACCAAACTGGAGAAGAGAATTAGACCAAACTGAAAAGTCAGGGAGGACAATAAAAGTCAGAGAGGACTGAAAAGAATTAGACCAAACTGGAGAAGAGAATTAAAGGAGGAAGTTCTAACGTTGAAGAATTTGGATTTATCATGGTTGTGGAAGGCCAATCCCCCACGATAGTGGATGCACCAAACGAGGATTAATATACAGGCTGTCACTCCAAACAACTGGGAAAGCGAGATAATGGGCCGACTTGTGATACCAAACCCACCACTATTTTTCTTCAAATCCATTAAGCAGAGGCCTGATTAATAAGATTCCACACACTCTCGCTTATCTGAATCTCTGTGTATGAAGTTGCTCCCTTTTCTGCTCTAAAATCTCTTCCCAAACTCAATAAACCCCCATTGCTTAATGATCATGTTTCTTATCAAAGTGGGCTTCAGCTTTGGTTGGCAAGGTGCCTTATTCGTGAGTGTTTGCTATCTTTTATGCCTTTCTGGGTTTCTTAAATTCCAAGTTTACTGTAACTTACATGACAGAACCTTGTTGATGATTGAATATTCCTGATCTTTTGCGATTCCTTTCAATACCAACCATGAAATGTTTATGACTAATTCTTCCTCTGGCAGTCCTGAAATTGACAACCACTCAGAACAAAAACCCATTTCCTTATCTATATAATAAGTCAGGACATGACTTTAAATGTATCCATGAAATTATTACCACCCACTTCAAACCATTGTTCAATCAGCCCACTTTATTTGTGCTATTTTTCTTTTCTACTTAGACGACCCCAACTACCCAAAGCAGACATCCTTTTCTTTCTCTATCTGGATTTCATTTCAACAGCAATAAATTAGTTATACTCATTTTTATTGACAAGAAACAATGATATGAAAGCATAAAAATACCACTGGGCAAAGGGGATCCGAAGTATGATCATTTCATGACCAATTCTGAGCCAAAGTTTTTCTAAGGATGATAATCCAGAAAAAGTTTTCAGTTTGGTTGAGAGGGTCAAATTTCTTTTTTTAATGATGATAATCCAGAAAAAGTCCTCAGTTTGGTGAAGAGGGTCAAATTCCTTTTTTAATGATGATAATCCAGAAAAAGTCCTCAGTTTGGTTAAGAGGGTCAAATTCCACGACTTGGAACTGAATCTAACTCCATGAAAGTAAACTCTCCCTATCAACCAACTCTTGGACCACATTTCACTCCACAAATAGTAATTACTATAGATCTTGGACCAGATTTCACTCTACAAACAGTGATTACTATACATGTTTTAATATAGAATTATGCAATTGTGCATAGTGAAAGGTAGTTTTGAGATCTGTGAGTAGTCTTTTTTAGAACTTAAATTGATTATAACTTTAAGTAGTTTTATAGGGCAACAACAAAGTTAAAAAGATAATTTGTGTTATTATTTTCAGATAAACTTAAATTGATTGTGCCACTAATTTAACTAGTGCTATCGCCATGGCAATGGTGGGAGTACCGAGTAAAGTGATGTAAAGTGATTCATCATTACATTTCCCCATCGACAAGACAATAAACTTCAATATGGCATAACAGCACCAATTTATTTTCAGACTGGTGGTTTTTTTCGGCAACAAAGATACTTTACTTGATACTTTACTTTCTCGTCGTATTGTCCACCATCCCCGCCAAGTGAATTGCATTAATCGGAGTGTGTGTGTGTGTGTAAATTTTGGGAGCTGCAAGGGAGATATTTGGCGAGTCTGTAGATGTAAGGGTTCTATGAGGCTTTGAATCCTCTAAGGGGTTGCGGTTGTAGCCCCCACACATGTCGTACTATCCCACACGTGAAGGCAAACCTGCTGCAAGACGGGAAGCTAGTGGATAGCCACAAATGCATCCACATGGAATATTACAACGTGGACGAGGTGGACTACAATGCGGATCCCTTCGAAGTATTTACCATATTTGTTTCCCTCATTGGGAAACACCTGACGGAAACTGATCCAGATTCGATCGAGATCCAAACCGTCGATGGTTTGATATCCAAGGACACTTGCACCAAAAAGGAAGATATGGTGGAAATGGGAAACCCTAGCAAAGAAAAATCCCTCTCTGTGGTGGTTTCGACAAGCACCTCGCTTCCCTTGGCGGTCAGATCACTCTCCCTAGAGCTAGGAGGACCTCCCCTTTCCTTGTTTTCCCTGCAGATGCCTCCAAGTCTAGGGTTACCTCTTTCAGTCGATTCAACGATTGTACACACTGACCCACCTATGGATTCTCTTCAAGCGAATATGCCCTTGAGAGACTCCCATTTTTTCTTTAGTCTTGGTCTACTCAAGGAAGGCTGGTCATTTTCAATAGGACTAGATGATTATACTCTAGATATGACTCCTTTAGAAGACTTCCCAATTCAAAATCCATAGGGGTTTATAGCTTCTTTTTGAAAACCTCGGATCAACAAGGAAACCCCCAAAACACAGACTCAGACAAGGAGATAGTTGGATACATACCTGGATCCAGAAGCATCCATGAATCCGAGGATGGATCTAGTCAAACGAGGCGAAAAAACAAATGCTTAAAAAATAATGAGGCTCCCCTAAATCTGGTCTATGGGGTAAATGTATCCATAGCACAATCAATGGAAATGGTGGAAACGGTCATGGTTGGGAGAGCTAGAGGAAAGTAGCCAAACCTCGAAGCCCTTGAAAAATGGGTGCAAGAGAATTGGCTAGGGCTAATCAATTATATGCCGAAGATAATGGTTTTGTCCCGGGGATGGTTTGTTTTCAAATTCAAAACCAAAGAGGATGTACAACTTGAATCTCTCAGAACCATTGGAGTTTCAGATTCACACCAATATTCTTCAAAAGCTGGACACCTATGTTTGATGTGGAGTACGAAAGGATGCATGAAATCCCTATTTGGGTGAGATTTCCAAGTCTCCCTTGTGAATTTTGGAATTGGAAATATTTCAGGGATTTGGGGATTGCTTTGGGAGTTTTCATTGATGCATATATGTATTTTATGCCTGACGAAAGGATGATTGTAGCTAGGATTTTAGTTTCTCTGAATGTTCGGTCTAGACTCAGAGAAGAACTAAACTTAATTTGGGGACAAGCAAAACGTCAACAGAAGCTAGACTATGAAGGTGTACTTTTTCGATATCATCGGTACCATAAGCATGGTCATATGTCTAGGAACTATAATCAACATTTCATTCAGGCCTAAGAATGACCTAGGAAGATATCGCTAACAAGCGGAGGACCATGCCCAAAGGAAGGCTCTCCAAAAGTCAGCATATTGGAGAGAGATGCTTGAGATGGGAGGAAGTTACAAACATTAAGTGGGGTTGTTTAGAAAGAAGTGGAAGGGGAAAACACTCTGGATCACAACCAACCCTTAGAAGGCCTAGCTCACACAAAAATACATTTAGTGGGGGAACAAGCTCGACAGCCCTCTGGAATGGAAGCTACAAACTCTTTGGGTAAGAAATAAGTTTTTCAAAATCATATTTCTTCTCTAGAACTCTCTTTAAATGCACTTTGTTTTGAACAGAAGGATGTATATGGGGCACCACCTCATCCCTCTGTTCCACCCGAACAATGTTAAAATTGTTGTGCCATTTAGACCTTCAAGCAACGAGTTGAATATTATTGTTGCAGTGAAAGGAGAATGAAGATACACACTGGAAAAAAAAACCACACAGGAAACCAATGAGTATAGCTCAGGTAATTACAGTATCATTGTCATTAATTAAATCTAATGTTACAATAGTTTACATAAGGAAGAATTTGAATCCATTAGGGAGGAATTCAAATCTACCATCTAGATGTGACTGTACCTAAATGACTAGCTAACTCAGGATGTATCAATCAATATCGGAGTCCAAATGGTTAACTCCAAATGTCTAAACAACTCACACAATCAGTAATAAATAGTTAACTCGGTCTAACTGAAGTGGTAGGTGAGCAAAGGCACCTAATCCACATGCATCCATGCATAACTAGCGCTAATTGAAATGATTGTGATCTAACTGAATGCAACTGGAAATTAACTAAGCTTAACTATTTCCAACTCCAACTGACTGAAGGAGATTGGTGCCAGGACTCCCAATGGCTCCTAAAATGTAGGGATTGGTCTAGAAGGCACCTAAAATGATTCATGCAAGTGCAGTTAGTGTCAGTTAGCCTCTAGCAGTGTTCCCCACACTCTAGAAAATGGTACATGTGGCCCCATTAGGCTGTGTGGACCAATGGTAATAGTGAAATTAATTAATTAATTAAAACTCCTAAGTTAGGCTAAATTAATCTAATAGACCATTTGGTTATGGAGGATTAATAATCCTAACACCCCCCTGAATCCTAACTTGGACAACTGTGGGCCCTGGAAACAAGGCCATAAGTTACCCATATATAATCTAAAAGACATAATGCTGCTTAATACAACCGAAGAAACAGGGGAAAACCTCATGGAAACCCCCCCCTCAAAATAAGCAGAAATCAGGAAATACAAGTTTAAAAACATCCAAAATATTTTGCTGCAATTTGCAACACTATGCAACAACAAAGTAGTATTATGGTTCTTATGTGCAGCAACATCCTGAATCTGTGCACATAAACCTCTGAATCCAAACAAATGCTTATGTCTGGAGGAATCTTCCTCTTTGGAAGAAGAATAATGTACTCGACTGAATCAGAAATATAAATAGCTGCACGGTGAAAGCTGGACCCATGTAGAGAAGCTGAAATCAACTGATGAGAGAGAAAAAGTTTTTGAGAAATCGAACCATGTGAGGAACAACCAAGAAACTGATATATGGAAGCCTTGAACAACAATCCATGTGAGGTAAAATCAACCCCAAGTGTCAGGAGAAAGTGTCTAGGCGGATGCAGAATGTCTCCAACTTTACTAGTTCTGTGAGGAGATGAGCGTGTGATTAAATAGATGGGTAGAGAATCCATGGGACTGTGGAGACTGAATGCTTGAGTTCCATAATCTGATATAGCTTCATAAACAACCAATAATTCACAAAATTTGATATCAAGAAACTCACAAGAGATAACTAACATCGAATCCTCAACAACGAAATTGAAGGAGACTTGCAGTGCTTGATTTGTCACACCAAAATTGATGAACCAGTTACAAGAAATATTGTAAGATATTGAATCTTAGAACCTGAACCAAATATTATCAAATTAGAACGTAAATCAGATGCAAATAGGTTCATATCAGATCCAAAAATGTGTTCCACCGAGATGGTAGATGCACATTTTTCTCCTTCTTCAAAATTCTGATTTTTGGTGATGCAATCCTGCAGGAATTTACTGGAAGCTCTAGATTAAAGAGAGTGAATGGATCACTCCTATAATATGATGTTCGTTCCAAAATATCCATGGTATTACTTATTTGCACACAAGCAACATCATTATAGATAGAGAAATCAAATTCCTCTTCCTTTTCTGAAACAATCATCGGTAAACTATGCACATAATTTAAAGAATCACTGAAGAATTTTTGCAAAGAATAGAAGGATATTTTTTCTTCAGAAACAAAGATTTGAATGACTTCTTCTGGATCAGCCATGTGAGGAGATGAGATATCAGATATCTCATACACTTCTAGAGCAGCAGGAGAAGGAGTCACTCCAAGGAGACTTTCTTCAATTCGAATTGACTATAGGGAAAATTATGCTTCTTCTTCATCTTCAACAATTTTCTTTTCTGTGTGGAAATTGAACCCAAGAGATAGAACAATTACACTCACAAAATTGCTAATCAATCATGCAAAATTCACACCAAAGGAGACTGAAATTGGAGCATAACACTGATCTGTATTCAATAAGTGTACAATAGCCAACCTTGTGAAGTAATAGGCTGCTACAATATATCATTACATGAGAGAATCAAATGCATAAAGATGTCATTCAAAATAGTCAAAAAGTAGGCTTACTAAATCTAGTCAAATCCCCCATAGGTGCATAAAGCAGTTTCCAAATCTATGAAGATGCTCAAGAATTTGCTAAGTCAAGTGGGAAAGCTAAAGAGGGATGGAAAGACAAATCATACATGCTTTTATTTGGAGAAAAGGAAGGAGGATGATGTGGGAAAAAAAAATTCAACTCCACCTAGTCTAGCTTTTTCTTTTGCCTTAAATCAGAATAAAACAAGGCAACTTTTCCTTTTTCCTTAAATCAGAATAAAACAAGGCAGCTTTTCAGAAAAAGTATATATGCACTTTGGAGGATCTGGAATAAAGCAGACATGCTAAATTGGGTTTCCAAGATGTTTCCCAAGTGCTCCATGACTCAGTTTTAGCATGTGTTGACTTCTAGGACTTGTAGAAGGTAACTAGCATAGAATGGAATCTAGGAAACTAGGTAATAAGACAAAAACAATTAAAATTAATGTCTAAGGTAGGTAAATATGGGTTGATTATTCTAACACCCCCCCTTAAGCTTGACTTTATGAGTAAATATCAGAAAACTATAGAGCCTAGAAACAAGGCTTAGTCAGCCTTTACATATTGCTTGTCCATACAACCAAGGAAAGAGGCAAAAACCCAGTGCAAAAATCCTCCCTTAAACATGGATAGGAAAAACAAAATTTTGGAAATCTTGTCATCAATCATGCTTCACAGCATGATCAAAAATCCCCAGCAGTGATTTGAGATTGTTGAAGGTCTTCTCACAAAAAAACTTCGGTGAAAATGTCTGCTACTTGTCCTGAAGATGCACATAAGAGTAGATCAATGGTGCCATCATGCACAAGTTGTCTGATGTAATGCATATGGATCTCAATGTGCTTGGTTCACTGTCTCTGAACTAGATCATTATAGATTCGAATGGTGCTCTGATTATCACAGTAGATAATAGTTGAAAACTCTGATTTGAAACCACATTCTCCAAGTATCCCCTATAACCACAAACATTGAGTTGTTGCATTTACAACTCCTCTATACTATGCTTCTGTAGATGAGAGTGCTATGGCACTCTACTTCTTGCTTGACCAGTTGATTGATCCTTCTACAACCATGAACACATATCCTAATGTAGACTTTCGATCTGTGTTATCACCTTCCCAATCACTATCAGTGAACTCAATCAAATCAAGATCAGATTTTGCTTTGTAGAAGATCCCATGAGTTCTTGTTCCTTGAACAAAGTTTAGGATCCTTTTGGCTGCTCTCCAGTGGATGTCATGAGTCTGATCCATGTATCTCAAAGCCACACTAACTACATATTATAGATCAAGTCAAGTGTGTGTAAGATAAATCAAACACCCAATCAACTACCTATACAGTGTATTATTTACCATAGGAGAAGAATCTGCTTCTTCAAGCTTAACTCCTGAAAGGAAGGGAGTCTTGCTTGGATTGCAATCTTTCATGTTGAACTTGTTCAGCAAATCCAGAGCATACTTGGATTGATGTACTTTTGTTTCATGTTGGGATTGAGTAATTTCGAGACCTAAGAATTGGTTCAACAATCCAAAATCTGTCATAGAAAATGCATTGTTCATTGCATCCTTCAAGGAGGCAATCTCTTTCTTTGAACTTCCTGTAATCAGAAGGTCATCCACATACAAGACAATAATCATCAAAGAACCATTAATCAGCTTCAAATAGACATTAGGATCAGACTCGCATCGAACAAAACTCGGTGATAGCAAAAATCCATCAATCTTGGCATACCAAGCCCTAGGAGCTTGCTTGAGCGCATACAATGATTTCTTTAACCTGCACACTAAAGATGGATTAGAAACAAACCCTATAGGTTGCTACATGTAAATCTCTTCAGTGAGATCTCCATTTAGGAAAGCACACTTCACATCCATGTGTTGTGCCTCCCATTGCTTCGAAGCTGCAATGGCTAAAGCTAGCCTTATGGAGTCCATCTTTGCCACTGGTGCAAAGGTTTCATTGTAGTCAATACCATGTACTTGTAAGTATACCTTGGCTACCAATATTTCCTTATATTTCAAAGGTGAACCATCAGCATCAAACTTAGTCTTGAAAATCCACTTACATTGAACTAGCTTCCTCTCTAGGGGAAGATCGACCAGTTCCCAATTGTTGTTCTTTTGGAGCAAGCTGAATTCTTCTTTCATGGCTATTTTCCATATTGGATCATCTGCTGCATATTCATATGTATGTGGATCTGATTCAACCATCAGATATCACTTCTCATCAAATAGAGGATCTTTGACACAAAGGGCACTCTCAAATTGAGATCTAGTCCTCCTAGTGTCACTAGGATTTCCAGCTAGTTCCCTAGCTGCATGAATGGTATTTGCTTCCCATTTTGGTCTTGTAGGACTATTAGGATATGCAATCAAATCATAATTATCAAACATATCAGAATAAAAAAACTCATTAGTCTCTCTGCTTACAATCAATGGATCTGGTGGTGAAGAAGACTCCCCAACTTCAACTGTTACTAAAGGCTCTTCTTGGAACTGAACACTTCTTTCAATGAAAGATTTGTTAGTGCTCAATTTGATCAGCTTGTACCCTTTTGAATCTTTAGAATACCCAACAAATAGGCACTCTTGGATTTGGGGCTGCAAAGCCGTTCTCTTTTCGGTTGGAATTCTAGCCCAAGCCTTTGAGCCAAAAATCCTGAAATGGGTCACATCTGGCTTGTGCCCATTCCAAGCTTCGAAAGGAGTCATACCATCAAGATGCTTATGAGGCACCCTATTCTAGATGTAGGATGCACATTTTATAGCCTTGGCCCAAAACTTTGATGGAAAATTCTTAGCCTCCATCATGCAGGTTTCCATCTCCTTCAGTGATCTGTTCTTTCTTTCAGCAACACCATTTTGCTGTGGTGTGTAAGGGATTGAATGTTGCATCTGAATACCTGCATCTTTACAATACTAAATGAACTCATACTTGACATACTCACCACCATTTTCAGATCTGAGGATCTTGATTTTCCTCCCAGAATGGTTTTCAACCAAGGCTCTAAAGACTTTGAAGAGGTCAAAAACTTCAGACTTACGCTTTAGGAAGTAAACCCAACAATACCTGGAAAATTCATCTATGAAGTTCAGTGCATATTTTCCTTGACTCATGGACATATGAGGAAATCGACCAATAATATCACTGCGGATTAGCTCAAGAGGTGTAGAGGTTCTCTCATGACTAGCTTTCTCATACTTGTGCTCTCGGTGTTTTCCTAGGATACAACCTTGACATAATCCCTTAGAAAACTTGATCTTTCGTAACCCTATGACCATATATTTTTCACTCAAATCAGACAGATACTTGTAGTTAATATGGCCAAATATTTCATGCCAAATCTTGCTTGCTTCATTAGCATGAATCAGAAGAGAAGAGGGTTTTGAGTAGGGTAAAAAATGGGAAAACTTGTATACCTTCGAAGTGTGATCTACAACACCTTTTGCTATGACTTTACCATTCGAAATCTCGGTGATTTCAACATCATCAGGGGAGAAGATGACCTTCTCTAGAGACCTAGTATGAGTCATCTGATACACTGAAAATAGATTAGAGGCAAGAACTGGAACATACAACACATTATTGAACTTAACATGGTCAAGATCAATCCTTTTCTTCCCCAAACTGTCAGTGAGAGAGTCATCTCCCAAAACTATTGGTGGACCTTTCGACATGTCAAGAGAGGAGAATGTCTCTTTTGTCGAAACCATATGTATAGAAGCTCCAGAGTCTGTGATGAAGCTAGGTGAGCTTGATGTGCTAGCAACCAAGGCATGTATTCTCTCTCTGTCCTCTGAATTTGATCCTCCTTCCCTCTTCTTTGAGCAATCAGGAAGGGAGATGGTATTCTTCTCCAGGATTTGGGGCAACATGTCAATTTTCTTTTTCATACAAGAGCTCTCAGGATGATAGCCCTTACTGCAGTATGCGCACTTTCTCCATTCTCCTTTGTTCTTCTTGTTCTAGGAGTTCTTCTTGGAACCTTGGGGCTCCTCTTGAGACTTGTTCTTGTCTCTCTTTTTCTCAGGTGGTTTTTTAGATTTTTTCTTGCTTTTTGAATCCACCTTTGAATCTCCAGCAACCAAAGCTTGGTATTTGGAAGGTTTGATGGTGCCCATCATCACCAACTTATCTTTCTCCTGTATGAGGGATTCCATGAACTCTGCAAGCTTAGGCATCTTCCAGGCTCGAGCTATCAACTTGGTGGCATGGAAGGTCGAAACAAACACTGAATAGTTAGGACCAATCTTAGAGAGTATGGACAAAACTAGTTGCTCTTTCTTATTTTCAATCCCACACTGTTTCAACTGCAAAACAAGGGCCTTAAACTTGGAAAAGTAGAGTTGCAATGATTCGAAACTACTGGGACTCAAGGAGATCAGCTCATTCTCGATTTGATTTCCTCTCATCTCATCTATCTTTCCAAAAATCTCTTCTAGCTTCTCCCACACTTCATTAGGTGACGTCAATCCATCAAGATGGAAGAGGAGGTCTCTTGAAATGCTCAGACACAAAAGACCATAGGCCTCATCCCTCCTGTTGTGCCATTTAATTTTCTCTGCAACTGCATTGGGATCTGCCTCAGTTTCCATAGTTACCCTGTAGAGAAATTTTTCTCTCAACAATATCTCCATCTCAGCTTTCCACTCAAATAAATTGAATGGAGTCAAGATGATCTTCTGAGATTGGTCCATAGCTCAGAAACTGTGCCCTCCAGTCAGTAGAGTGCGCTCCCAGTTAAGATTTTGAACCTACAATAGCAATAAGGAAGGAGAGAAATTGATCTACAAAGGATCTGATACCATGTGGAAATTGAACCCAAGAGATAGAATAATTACACTCACAAAATTGCTAATTAATCATGCAAAATTCACACTAAAGGAGATTGAAATTGGAGCATAACACTGATATGTATTCAATAAGTGTATAATAGCCAACCTTGTGAAGTAATAGGATGCTACAATATATCATTACATGAGAGAATCAAATGCATAAATATTCCATTCGAAATAGTCAAAAAGTAGGCTTACTAAATCTAGTCAAATTCCCCATAGGTGCATAAAGCAGTTTCTAAATCTATGAAGATGCTCACGAATTTTCTAATTCAAGTGGGAAAGCTAAAAAGGGATGGAAATACAACTCATACATGATTTTATTTGGAGAAAAGGAAGGAGGATGATGTGGGAAAAAAACAAGTCAACTACACCTAGTCTAGCTTTTCCTTTTGCCTTAAATCAAAATAAAACAAGGAAACTTTTTTCAGAAAAAGCAGGTGTGCGCTTTGGAGGATCTAGAATAAAGAAGACATGCTAAATTGGGTTTCCAGGATGTTTTCCAAGCACTCCATGACTCATTTTTAGCATGTGTTGACTTCTAGGACTTGTAGAAGGAAACTAGAATAGAATGGAATCTAGGAAACTAGGTAATAAGACAAAAATAATTAAAATTAATGTCTAAGGTAGGTAACTATGGGTTGATTATTCTAGAATTCTGTAGGAGAGGGCATGAACTCATCATGCTATATTTTATCTGAACCTCTCTCAACATATTGGATTTTAGAGTCATCTCCCATATGACTGCTAGGTCCTCCTAATAGAGGGAAAGTGATGAAGGATTTCCTGGAGGAAACCATGTGGTTGGATGCTCCAGAATCTGTCAAATAAGCCTTCGATGGAGTGCAGCTTACATGCAATCATATATCATCTTCTTCAGTCTGTTCTTCATCATTAGATATCTCTACACCTTGTGGAAGGGAAATATTGTTCTGTACACATAGATATTTCAACTGGTCAAGGGTCTTCTTCATGCACGAGTCTTCTGGATGAAAACCCCTCATACAATAGGGACACTTTTTCTTTTCAAACTTCTTCTTTTTCTTAGAGCTAGAGCCTCCTTCAGAATTCTTCTGATTCTCTTTAGGATCCTTCCACTTAGGTCTCCCTTTAGCTTGCGCTTTGGTAGGGTCTGTTTTAAGGAGAGTTTGATCTTTGGAAGTCTAAATGACTCCTATCCAGATCAACTTCTCTTGCTCCTGTATTAAGGACTCGACAAAGGAATCAAGCGAGGGAATTTTTCAATCTGGAAAGGAATCCCTTTTAGAATGGAAGATTGAGACAAATACAAAATACTCTGGGCAGAGTTTGCTGAGAATGGAAAGCACATTTTTCTCATCCTTTCTTTCTATTCTGCACTATCTACATTAAAGTGCGAGAGACTTGAATTTAGTAAAGAATTGCTCTATTGTTTCGAAATTATTGGGATGTAAGGCTACCAACTCATTCTCCAGGAGGTGTCCCCGAAGCTCATCTTGTTTTCCAAACAAGTCTTCAAGATTCTCCTAGGATTATCTGGGTGTCCTTAAACCTTCAAGGTGGAAGATGAGATATTTGGATATATGAGTGCATAGATAACTGAAAGCTTCATCTAAGTGGTTCAGAAACTTGTTCTTCTCAATTGGTTGATGGGGCTCAACCTCCCTTCCAAGTATTATCCTGAGTAGCCAATCTTGCACAAGGCCATCTGCATATCTTCCCTCAAATCAAGATAATTGAAGGGTGTAAGGATCTAAGGAGTAGAAGGTAGAGAATCCATAATTCTCCTGCTAGAAAAACTCAAATATTCACACAAGCTACGTAGCACCTGTGGAGTTTCACTGCAAAACACTAAAACATTCGAACTATGTTAGAATCATTTTTTTCCTCTCAACATGAACACGTTTTTAGGTTTCGTCACGCTTGCACCGCCACTTTGAATAAATTTAGAGGAAGCAAGACAATCTTGGGGACTTCTATGGAAACCCAGCTACTTCTGGTGTTCAATGGAGAGAAACAAACATGAAGCCTGCTCAAGATGGATCTGATACCATGTTAAAATTGTTGTTCCATTTAGATCTTCAAGCAATGATTCGAATATTATTATTTGAGTAAAAGGAGAATGAAGATACACACTAAACAAAACAAACCACACAGGAAACATATGAGTATAGCTCAGGTAATTACAGTATCATTGTCATTAATTAAATATGGTGTTACAATAGTTTACATAAGGAAGAATTCAAATCCATTAGGGAGGAATTCGAATCTACCAACTGGATGTGAATGTACCTAACTGACTAGCTAAATCAGGATGTCTCAATCAATATCGGAGTCTAAATGGTTAACTCCATATGTCTAAACAACTCACACAATTAGTAATAAATAGTTAACTCATCCTAACTAAAGTGATAGGTGAGCATAGACTCCTAATCCACATGCAGCCATGCATAACTAGCACTAATTGAACTGATTGTGATCTAACTGAATGTAACTAGAAATTATCTAAGCTTAACTAGTTCCAACTCCAACTGACTGAAGGAGGTTAGTGTCAGGATTCCCAGTGACTCCTAAAATGTAGGGGTTGGTCTAGGAGGTGCCTAAACTAATGCATGCAAGTGCAGTCAGTGTCAGTTAGACCCTACCAGTGTTCCCCACATTCTAGTAACTCGTACATGTGTCCCCATTAGGCCATGTGGACCCAATGGTACTAGTGGACTAAATTAATTAATTAAAAATCCTAAGTTACGATAAATTAATCTAATAGACCATTTGGTCAAGGGAGGATTACTAATCCTAACAAACAAACTATCCTTACCCGTCTAGATCTTCCTCACACTCTTAGTCCATCCCACTCTCCAAAACCTATAAACCCTCCCTCCTCCCTCCGTGTCCTTTCTTCAGTAGGGGTTTCCTCCTTAATTGTGGAATTCTGACCTATTCATTTTTAGCTGAGAACAAGAGACATATTAGATCAATCCGAAGCTCAAAACTTGATCTTAGGACTAGGGAAAAACCTTCATACTGCTACTAAAAGTAAAGGATGGGGAATACCCCCAAACCTATTCTTAGTACAACACCGTGCGTTGATAGATATGGCAGACAGAAAACATAAATCCATTTTTGGGGCACTTAGAGCATCAAAGGCCCCGAAAGGGGTTACCCAATGAAGATATTATGCTTAAACTGTAGGGGTTTAACAATACCCACAAAAAATCTTGTGCTAAAGAGGTTGATTCACCTTCATCAGCCTAATATTTTGATGCTACAGGAAACATTAGGTATTGAAGAAGTAGTGACTAACTTACTGTTTCCACTTTCAAGCAATTGAACTTTATAGCTCAAGATGTGAGGGGGAACTTGGGGGTATTAGCTATTGGATGGAACACAAGAAATGAAAAAATCAGAGATTTTTGGGGTTTTGATTCAAGCCTTGGACTAGAATACGTTTTTGCAGAATTAAATAACTCCTTCACCATCCTTAATATTCTGGAACTCACTATCTCAAAAAACCTTCATCAAGTATGAAAATGTTATCCTAGGAGGGGATTTAGATTTCACCTTGGGGACATATGATATTTGGGGGTCGAGGGCTAGAGCAGACCCTTTAGCTGATTTCTTTGAAAAGAAATTATGGGATGGACAACTTATTGATGTTGCCCTGGAAAAGTTGAAACCTTCCTATACATACAAGAGAACTGGGGAAACCATAATAGAAAAAAGACTAGATCACTTTCTAATTGCGGAGAACATAATTAAGCATATGTTACCCACCTAGAACTAAAGACATTTTTATTTTTTAGAAGGAATTACTTTAAAAGTTATTGTAAAGTTTATTGTTGTTGACCAAGGATGGTCAAAGATGACTGTAATTGATTTATTCTATTATTTAATAATTAAAAAGTAGAGACACCTATCCAAAGAATACTGTTGAAGAGTGTTCACTGACCCACTAGGAGGAAGGATCTGCTGTAGAAGGCCAAAATGAGAAATGATAGCAACATCATTTAATTTCTAGCTATTGCAGGAGGCAACATCCCTATAATTGTGGTCATGTTAGCAAGAAAACAGGAACTGAGCAAGTGGCTCATTTAATTTAAAAACTGACCCAAAGACCGAGGCGAGCTTATATATACAATCGAATGAGCAGGAGGCTCATTACATTCTAAGTGATTAGAGCCTTGTGGTTTTGCTAGAAACTGAAAAGTTAGGCACACAAGAGGAATTTGATGAGGGAAAATCTAGAGTGAATTGCTAAGAGTTTATGTATGCAAGTGTGGTTGCTAAGTTACAGAGAGTACCATATAGGCTTCTACACAACATCTTCATCCTGGTGGTTCAGTGAACAGGCTTGGGGGTCCTAAAGCAAGTAATATTGGTTGCTTTTAGGAGACGATTGGGAGGAACGATCTTCTTTGGGTGTTTGTCCACTTCGAAATTTAAGAGGTTCTAAGTTTTTCTCGTTATTATCTTTAAATTTATTTTATATTTTATGAATGTTAAAATATTTCCCAAAATTATTAATTGTTTCTATGTTAAAGTAGGAACATATTTTATTTCCTATCAATTTTATCAGTAAATTAATGTTATTGTTTACCCAGAAAATGTTTATAGTAAAGATTAGTAGGCTACCTTATATTTCTTATCTAGAAACAATATCGTATTTTCTTTTTTTTTTATCATCTTTTGAGAACAAAATTACATTCATAATATACACTGTTTGTGTATTTTAAGCAAAAATAAAAACATAAAGTATGGATATATGTTGTATATATGTGCCACTATAGAGTCCATCTATAAAATTTCTTCACAAAAAAACCATAATACACCACAGTAAATACTGTTGAACCATGCCCAAAATGTCTCAATCAAAGCTGCAGTATCAGTTTGACTCGGTGTCGAAAACTGAGTCATATAAGGTGGATGACCGCCTCCAAAAATATAAATTTAACAGGCCATATAATATATCCGCAAGATAGCCAGAAATAACATAGTTCTGATAGTGAAAAACAAAGATGTCAGATAATCATAAACCAACCCCCTCAATGAAAGGGCGATGATAGTAATCATGAACGAGTCCATCTAGGGACTCTCTAATATTCCACCTTCCCACCTCCATCTGCAATCCCGTCTTCGAAGCCCTGTCCGCAAGCCTGCTATTTTCCCTGTAAACATGTTGGTAATTGAAATTTGTATAAGTTTCAATTACAGCCTTGATGGAAAATAAGATAGTTTCAATTCTAATGTTCCTACAGGTTTGTATTCCTTTGATCCAGTTGATCACGTTCATTGAATCCCCATAAACATTGAGAGTTCTACATGCCTTCTCTGCTTCAAAAATTAGAAGAATTTTTAAGCTCAACAATTCTGCAAAATTGTTTCTTCCATCCCCCATCCCGACCATAAGCTCAAAAAAATGATGCTATGATAAGAAAATTATGGCCCCTCCCTGACAGGTATTATTTTGAGATGCCCCATCAAAAAAACCCCAAGGCATTGAACAATCCAATCCCATTGTTTAAAACACACCCATTGGTATTACTCTCCCCCGCAGGTATTACTCTAGTTCTTCTTTATACCTTTGCAAAGATACTATTAGGTTACAGAATAACAAATAAGTTGTAGAAATAATTAAAAAGCTAAAAAAATGTTATCACCAGTTAACTAAATAACAAGCTACAATTACAGTCAATATTTTCTCTGTTTGAACACAAAACTCCCACGTTTTCAACAAAACCTAATCTAAAAGCACGATGGCATCCAACTAGGGTTCAAAACCCTTAAGAATATTAATAACTTGCTTAATATAAGAATTTATTCAGTCGAAAGGGTCATGGCTTCATTGTGTTTTTCTAGAATATAACTTTAAAAACACAAACGAATATATATTTTACAATCTTGGTCAACACAAGTTAAGGTTCAAAACCTATAAGGTAAAATAATTCTTAATAACTTATTCATCATCAAATTTTACCGTCGAAAGGCTTAACGTTTTCTCAAAAACGATAATAGGGTTCATCAAATTAGTTTTAATAAAATATATAAACATAATAAATAATAAAACTACCTCATTTAAATATTTAATTTAAGTGGGGAGTTCAAAACCAGTAAGGGTTATTCTTTACCAAGAAAATCTATAAACAAAAAACCTACAACAAGAAGCCCTAAAATCTTATAACCAAGAATGGGTCGTATCTTTTGAAATCTAGTTTGGAAACTTTTATACAATTTATCATTTAAACAGAACCATTCTAAAAAACAGTCATGTTAATAATATTATGCCATATCAGAACCAAGAATAAATCAACATTACGGTGGCTTATTCGCCTTAAAACCATCTAAAGTAAAACATAGAAAATCCTTTTCAATAGATAATAAACAAAATATAAATTTTATGCAAGTAATAATCAAACAAGGAGTAGATCCGAACAAAGGATTTAAAACCAAAACGCAATGCTATACCTGCTTAAAACATTGATGAAAATTTACATTAAAAACTTCAATGTTTTAAACCAAAATCGCTATAATAGCTTGCCATGAAACGCTATACTATTTTTCGCACAAGCAACTGCATTGAAACGTTTTCCTAGACTCCATGATCTGTAAAAAGGGAATTAATGTTTATAAAACTATTTTTCTTTAAAAAACTAAAATTTTAGGCTGGAGGCTTCAGAACAACTTCTTCGATCATTGCTAGTAAATGCCATAGAGGAAAAACACCAGAACAATTACCATAACATCGAATGGGATCATATGATCACTAGAAAAATTCCAATGAGGCCAGTCCAAAAAGAAGAAAACGTTGTTCACATCCCCAAAGACCAGAGGTTTAGAAGCTCATAGGTCTTACCAGAGCCTTAGTCGATACCAAAACCCCAAGATCTGGACACCAAGCATCTTTTTTGAGTAACCAGCATGTATCCTTGTCATTCAAACACCAAATTGGAGTTTAAAACATCTTAATAATGACTTATAACATAACTTACAACAAAAAGGAAAATCAAATTGTGCATAAAGGCTCACAAACATATGTGTAACGACTTTGCTTCTCTGCAAGAAGCCGATTCGTGGAGCCAATTGTAATATCCCGAATTTTGGACCTAACACTTATAGGCATGTGTCTAATGATTACGATGATTATCTTGATGTTTTATTTTATATTGGGTCAAGGACCCCATTGCATATGAACATGATGATTTGTTTGATATATTGGGCATAAGCCAATTATTGATGATATATGTATATGCTTGTTTGTGTTGGGCGTAGACCCTAAAGCACATGATTGACAAGATGTTTTGTGTTGAGAAAGAAGCTTTGGAACACATGAGTACTTACCTTTGTGTTGAGCGAGAAGCTCTGGAACACATGAGAAAATAATTGGATGTGTTGGGAATAATCCCTGGAGCCTTCCATGTTGATGTTGAGCATAATCTCTAGAGCATCGGATCCTTGGCCATTGTATCCCTAGGTGTATCGTACAAATACATCCTAGCATTTAGTGTTGAGCGAAAGCTCTGGAATTGCACTATGTTTACAACTCCCTGCTATAGGCGTTGAGTATGGGCTCTAGTAAGTACTAGGGGTTACTGAAAAAAATTTAATAACTTTCGAGTGAAAATGACTCGAGAAAAATATTGATCTCATAATACTTATTTATAAGTGATGAAATGAAATTTTGAATTTATGTATTCTCATCAAAGTACTGAAGAGCTACCACGTTATATGAGGGAAATCCAACTTGCAAGGATGTTTAGAGTTACCTAGCCTAGTAGACCTAAACCATTTACCTACTTGACCTTAATGAAGAAGTGTCATTTAGTCGAGGGATCATGCTATATGATGCCCAGAGACAAATGTTAACAAGTGTTATAATACTAGGTATTTTATACATAGTATGTATAAAGAATTAATTATGATTTAATATATATAATTAAATAAAAGAAAGAAGAGAAGCTCTATCATTTATTATTTATTATTAAAGGATTAATAAATAGTATAATACCTATGAAAGTTTAACTAGGAACTAGTTAAAAGTTCCTAGGTTAAGTATTGAAAATTACCCCAGTAATTAAAAAGGGTTAAATCAAGAAACCAAGGTTTATTGATTTAACTGTCCCTTTGACTAAAAAAAATATGTCTATAAAGATTGAAGCCAAGCAAAGTCTTGGGGGTTCTGATTTTTATCTTGGAGAATTACTATTCTGCCTGTTTTTGCTCTCAAGTGTTTCCCTGGAGAACTTTCTCATATAACGAGAAGAGGATTGATTCAGAACTGAATACCAGTTAGGAAACCCTACCTTAGGAGCTCTAAGCTACTTTCATGTTGGTGTCCAGCTCAGGGGGATCTGGATTAGAACCAGGAATGGTTCCAGGTCATGGTTGGGAGGAATGTGGTAGTTCCCAAGTGATTTGGTCATCAAAATTAGAGGTCAGATCTATCTGAAATTGATAATGTTGGTTATTTAAAAAGTGTGCAGGTTCATCCATTAAAGGAGCTTCGGGAAGAAAAAAATTACAGGTATGATTACTTAGTATGTCAAGTTAATTTATAAGGTAAATGTTGGCTACTTTATATAAATGCTCTTTATATATTATTAACCCTGGAAATGATGGTTCTGTCCATATCTCCTAGGGTTACATATCTTAAAATATAACCCTAGACTGTCTATGTTATCTTCTAGATTATATGATGGATATGTTAGATGAATGTTTCCAATATATCTATTAACCCTATGTATTTGATTTTATGCCTAGATTCTGCTAGGGTTTGTATTCTCTTCAATACTCCCTAGGGTTGTAAATATTATCATAGGGTGTATATAGCTAGGATTTCATCTCTAAATTTTGTTTCTATATTCATTCAATATTCAGAAATTATTGCTGTAAAGTATGTAAATCCAGACCTGCTATTTATTGCTCACCTATTTTTTATAACTCTACTGACATATTACATTTTTCAGTAGAGAAAGGTTCATATTATAGTAGATTTAATCATAAGAGAAAGATTAAAAAAAATAAATATACTAAATAGATACCTTAGCGTATTACTTACAAACAAAACTACTATATATATATATATAGAGAGAGAGAGAGAGAGAGAGAGAGAGATAAGGCCATCAGGTATAAACATTTATGAAATCTATCTATATATTTAAATTCCAAAATTAAATAACTCATCTAAGACTTTTCAAGGTTTGCCATAATAAGATTATACTAGTATTGAAACTTTGCTTGTAAATTAATTAATATCAGAACTAAATAAATGAAGGAAGCATCGTGACCATCCATGTGGTCCTTTACAAATCTTTGTTCACAATTCATACAAAAGAATCCACAGTTCTATCCATTTTCCATCTATACATAACCATAAACAAAATTACATAACTGATCAACACTATCATAATCCAAATTAAAATAATATATCTTATACAGTAATCCTATCCTATTAAAATAACATCAAAATCATATTATAAATCCATGTATTGCAAACAAGAACAGGAATGGAATCCTGTGGGCATGCAAGCCTAGATTGTTTTTATTTATTAAAATACATCCAATACATTATAAAAAATAAATTCCAACGAGGGTCTTTAAAACCATGGCCTCTATGAAACCTACGAATGCACAATACTCACATAAGTCACATCCTCGGCCAAGTTTTAATTTAATACACAGTCCTACCATTTTTTGAACCCTACGCTATACTATCGCAACACTGTGGGAAAGGCTCATGCCTTTCACGACATGGCCTATACCCACACTATCCATATGTTACAATACAAGCTAAGTAATGCCATCACACATAGAACCTTCAAGCCAGCGGATGCCCACATAAATCCACCATAACAACAGAATAACGCAGCTAAATCGTTCTATGCACATCATAATATTAAACCATGGTAAATCAAATAATAAAAACAGTATGCATCCATTTACACAGAGCTTGCCAAGTAAAATACACAGTTTACTTAGGCACGCCAATGGGCTAACGTACCATTGCAAGCAATGGTGTATCGCATGGCTAAAAGGCCCCAACTAAAATATGATTTGCATAAACAAAAACCAAGTATGCTAGAAGCCCAAACATTCCTCTCTTCTCTGCTAACCACCCAAGTAAAATTTACAAACCCAAATTTATACATAGAACCAGAGGGAGTGCGACTTCACTCCACAACCGAAGCCTTTAAAACATTGTTAAAATCCAAGCTTGTAATCATTATGCCCGAAGGCGAATCTTAAAAACCCCACATAGAAATCCACAATATATGTGCAGTCTGCCCAACAGGGCCAAAAGGTAGCAAGTAGAAACTTGCTCACAGTCTTACCGTGGCCACAAGTGCAAACGTTGGGAGCCCATAGAGTTGAAGCCATGCTGCTCCTCATTCCCTTTTGGCACCTGCAAAATAAATTTGAAGACATGGATTATAAGTATGGCCACACTCAAACTTTAAACCAAACCAATGTGCAGGTGTATAAACCCAACAAATACATACCTCACAGTTTGGAGGTCGCCTCCATGGTTGTCCCCCTTCGCAAACCCAAAACACAAAAACACCAAATGACAACACATTACACAACCATCATGAGCCAAGCATAAGGGAAGGCTGTCACGCTCTCCCAAGAGCATTGAATGCACTAGATGGAAACCATTAAAGCCACATAAAAACCCACTCTCCATAGTTATGTTTTGCTGCATTACAACGTATGACCACCACCCACATGAAGGCTTAAACCCTGCTATCGTATGGTTTACACCATACGTTATGGTTTTGTCACCCTATATCATAACACCTTGTAACATTACTAATACACTATAAGAAAGTTTATTATATTACAATGACATGGTTAAGTTCAAGGTCCATTTATATGGTCTGCGCTAGCCTTATCACTAGTACAAAATGAGGAATTAGCTACTAGGTGACTAAAAATTCTAGTCACCATAGGTTTTTCAAGTGATTTACTACTAAATATGAGAAATTTTGATTGACCCAACTATAAATGACTAAAATTAATGACTAATTTAGTCACCAGTTAACAAATATGACTAGATAATAAGTGACAGAGTTAAAAATGACTAACATAAATGACTAATTTAGTCACAACATAAAAAATGGCTAGCTAGAAGAATATGAGTTAGTCATTTTTAATTGTGTCCTGGAAAATTGCAAATTTGACAATGAAGTGTAAATCATGTAAATTGTCTGCCTTCTATTAGTAATATTGGTGCCATGCACCTCGATCTTCAGAGATCCAACAAATCAATTGTATGAATTTTCTCTTGACCATCTGTATGCCTGTTACACCATTGAAGCAAACCCGGTTAAGCATGTGCCAAAGTAAATTTAGGTTCCTACATCAATTACGAATTAGGTAATCGAACGAGTACCACATCGATACCTAGCTAGAAGCATCATAGCTAGTTGTTGATCCTTCGACAAGGTAAGAGTCCCTGCAAGTCCCATATGTTTGAAGTGATTTTCTAAATTCAATATAATTTTTGTCATGATTTGCGACCATCGAATGTCTAGCTGCACCAGTCGACATAGCTTCACCAGGATGAGTTCCTTTAAAGTATCCCTTCTAGCAAGAATGAAATTCACAACTACATTTTGTAGGAATGTATCCAAGTAGTCCTTTCTATCGTCATCCTTCTTCTTTTTAAGCCTTGAAAACAAATGATCACCCAGTGACCCATGGGTATGTTTGAAGTAGATGATATTTTCCATGAACCAATCCTTACAATAAAAATATTCTTCCAATAAAAATCAGTCAAGTCTTTTGTCCACAGCAGCATTTTCCACCTGCCTATTACGTTAGGTAGGAGCCAAGCGGCTCAGTTCAATATCCACCAATTTGTTATTTGTAATGTATTGTTGAAACTAAGGGGCCATCTATTTAGTCCTAGATTTGGAGCCCCATGATTCCTTAAGTAGTGGTGGTAAATTTTAGGTCCCCTGCTAGAATTTCGAGGGAAGAACAACCAAGGACTAGACCACAACTTTCAATAGCCTCCCAGAAGTCCAGTTGATCAACATAAATCCCACAATAGTTAATAATGTGTAGGGGTATATCCAAAACCCTACAAAAACATTTCAATAAGATACCCTCACAAATACAAAATGGATTAAGTCTAATACGAGCAAGGTTCCAAGCAAAAAGAAGGAGTCCTGAAAGGCATGTAGCATCAACCAAACAACAATCCCATGTGGAGAGAATAATCCAGAGAAACTCCCTTGCTTTCAAACCAGAGACCATCATTTCCTAAAATAATAGGACATCCAAACAAACCAAATGTAATAACCTCTTGAGGGCCACAATCTTCGGGGTACCCCCCCACCCCTCTAAAATTTAAGGAAAATATCATCATTAGGTAACAACCTTTATGGCCGAATCTACTCTAAAAGGTCTGAAAACATCTAATAATGCATCCTATGAATCCAAAATCTCATTAACAATTTCCTTTACTGTTGTCGACTCGTTTCCCCACATTGGCTGATCCGAGTGGAGTTTCCTCCTTCTCTTGCCATTGTTCTTCCTAATGGTTAAATTTAGATTATTGGAGACTAATGGGTCTAGGTCAGTATCTGACTTGGAGAAAACCAGGATAGGATTCTATAAGAAACTCCCCTAGGAAAATGGGAGGGAAGAATCAAATCATTGAAGCCCAATGACTTATCAACCAACCCATAAGCCGATATTGAGGCTACACCATCATTTAAAACCTTGGATTTCGAAGACAACACTGAGTTTTCCTTCTGTAACATTAGCACCGACCTCAACAACCCAAGTATGTTCTTTTAGACAAGAGACCAAAACCTCATCCGTATTAGAAAGATCCCCGAGGGGAAAAGTTGGAATTGAAAAATGAGTTAATTTTGTCGCTTTATCTTTATGAACAAAGATGACTTGTTTTCAAAATATTCTAAAAGTGTTTGAATAGGGATTTTATGCCTTTAATAAATGGATTCAAATTGTCAATTTATTATTTTTAATAATGTAAAGTGTTATACATTTTTTTCACTTTATTGAAAACACATTGTTATGCCAAAGTAACTAGAAACTCAATCCAAAATTACATAATTTTAAATAATGAAAATAATTATAATTAAAAAAAAACCATTGTCATATAAAAGGTAGAAGCCAAAATTAATGAAAATAACACTCATAAAGACTTAAACACAATGAAGCACGTTGATATTACTCTCAATTTTTTTTGAAAATTTGAAAGTAACATTTTCTTTTATCTTCATAACTAAGAAAAAAATGGATTAAAAAAATGGAAAAATGCTAATGATGTGAGGGTATTAAGAAATCATATAATAATAACTCTATACTCTTCATAGAGGTGGAGATAAGTCCTCATATAGGCCAAGGACAAAATACTCAATTAAATAGAAAAAGTACATGATTTGGTATTCTAGCCATCGCAACAATGGCATGTAATAAATTGTTTCAGAGCGCTAAGCTAACTCTCACTTCCACCTTCACCATTCAAGTTGCTGCCATTAAAACTAAAAAATCAGACACGAAGACCATATGTGAATATCATAGATACTATGTACTGATGATAACCGATTGAAGGAATTGACTAATACTCTGCATCTCATGAATCGTTAAGGAATTCAGTCAGAATCCCAAACCTACGACTGTGTAATGCATCTCATTAATCGTCCAGGAATTCAATCAGACTCCCAAACCTATGATTGTCTAATGTAGAGATACCTTAACATGAAATATGTGAAATGGGTTAAAATAGTCCACACCCAGATGATTGACACAGGGTTTAATCTAGAAGTGTCTTTGAATAACAAATTTATTTCCATGTATGCCAAATTCGACAACCTGGAGGATGCTCGTCGGGTTTTTGACGAAATAATGGAACGAAATGTGGTTTCATGGACTACAGTGATTGGAGCTTATACAAGACATCAGCTCTATGAGGATGTCTTGAACTGCTTTACCAAATGCAGCAAATAGGAATTCGGTTGTATCAGTTAATCTTTACCACTGTTCTCCTAGTGATCACTAACTTAAGAGCTCTTCAACAGGGGAAGGAGGTGCATGGTGAGAGAAATAGGAGTGGGTTTCGACAAAATGTATTTGTGGGAAGTGTGCTTGTTGATATGTATGTTAAATGTGGGAGCATGGAGGATGCACAGGAAGTGTTTGACAAAATGCTTGAACGAGATGCGGTTACCTAGAATGTGATAATGGCAAGATATGTACAAATTGAACATTTGGGAGAAGCCCTGAAGCTCTTCAGTGAAATGCTAGTTTTGGGGATGAGACTTGATTAGGAATATTCATCGATATTCTTCCAGTTTGTGCCAAATTGGTAGCTTTGCAAACATGTATGTATGTCCATCAAGAACAATTAAAAATGGTGTATTAGGATATCTTATATTCTGGTTTCCAAATTCTACAGAACTTAATAGATCATGAGAAGCAAACTGTACAAGCTTCTCTAGTGCAATGAATCCTCTTTAATGATGCATATTTTGTGTAACATGCTAGAAAAGTGTCAAAGTGACGAGGTTGGAGCCACTCTAAAATATCCTGAAATAATTAACAATTAAGAATTAAAATTGAGCTCACAAATAATATCCACTTGAGTAACACTCACATTTACTCAAATTTATGAAGGAAAATATGGTGTTAACACCATGTTTAAGGGATTTATCAGGTCATACAGAGCTTTCACTAACATACCTGTGTTTCTTTACCCTTTGCAATGAGTCTTGAGGTTTCTCCATGCAAACTTCTATCTTAATATCTCCATTTAAAGAAACAGTCTTAATGTTTATTTGATGAACTTTCCAACTGAACTGAGCTGCAATTACTCACAACATTCTAATTGTGACTAGTTTGATCATGGATGTAGAAGAAATGTTCCCAGGATCAACAACATTTGACAAAGTAGGCATAATGTATAAAGACAATAGACTAGATTTTGATGTCAATAAAAGATGAAATACACACTATTTAAGCAAGATCATATGTTTAGATAGAATGATTGATGATTAGGCAAAAAGGAACTAGACATGACTCTTTCTGTAAGAGCTCCGAATTCTAGGGTTAAATTTGTTGATAAGATAAATATGTTGTTTTTTAAATTTCCTAGAGATATAAAGTGATTATCTATATTTTGGTTGTATTATATAAATAAAACAATAAAGTTAAAAGACAAAACAAAACAAACATAGGAAGTCGTTCTTACCAACAACCTCCATAAACCTTCTTTGCTATAAGCAAAAACTTCTTTTGCATCAAAGACTACTATTAGCTACCGATCATATTGGTCTGTCCTATCATCATTAAGAGCCAACTTCCCTTTTGTTTTTTGGGGTCCATCCTCTTGATGTGTTGATTGAGGCTACTGGGTCGGACCATTTACCCATTCCTAATTGGATTGAAAAAGAGTAAACCTGCGTGAAAGTTGGCTCCATTTTCAAGCACTATCTCAGGTACTGTTAACTTCCCTGCCATTCTTGTCACTTTCACCTGCAATCCACAACTTGAATGTCGAGATAGAAAACCAAGCCTTTTCACTCCTTTCCTTTGACCGGGGGTGTAGAGTCGAAGAGTATAGTCGTCCTGGGAGTGTTGTAAAGAGGGAGAATCAGAAAGAGCAAGGGGAGGGGAAAGGGAGAGAGGGGGGAAATGGAAATCCCTCTAATGAACAAGAAGATTGTGAAGAAGCACATGAAGAAGTTATAGAGGCATTATTGAAATTGTCGCATCACTGTCAAGGTACTTAGTATTCATTCTTCTCTCTGCTTATTTAGCTTATCTCCACAACATCATCATGTAAAAGGGGTAAACAAGCTTCTTGGTTATTTTTTTCGATTCATTCGGTTCTCTTGGAGAAGAACAAACACTCCAAACCCAACACTGCGATGGATCTGTTCATGCCCCTTCGATCTGAAATAATATGCCTTTTTCACATTTTTGTTGTCACTCTGGGCTGGGATTGTGAGTCGAACCCTTATTTATTTATTTATTCCATTTGAAATATATCGAAAAACATAGACCGAGGGGATGCACTAGATATGGTATAATTTTGTTAGCTTAGGTACATGGTTTGAGTGGAGGGGTCGCTCTTCTATCAAAATCAACCAAGACTTGCAAACTGGCCGCATTCCTATTGCAACTCAAGCAATTCAGACGAGACAGACCATGGTATGAATGGAACCCTGAAATGCCTATTATTCCTTGATGGGGAATAATCTTTGTATGAACCAAATGCCTCCATCGAGTTTCTCAAAGCAGGAAATAAGTTGATCTTTAAAAACCTAATGCAGGAATTTACGAAAAACCTGAAGCAAATAAATTAGTTCTATAAAGTAGTGACCATTATGAATTCAGTGATAGTTGAATGAACATAGTAGAAAACTTGAATGAATATGGTTCTAAACCACTTTAGAACTTATCTTCCTGTGCGAAGTGACCCAAAATCAAACAAAATTTTCAGTTGGGTATTCCTTCTCATAACCATTGTAATCATAGTACAATGTTTCCCCCTTAGCAATATCCTTTATCGCAATAAGGAGAACCCTAGACTCACCATCGACATTGTATCTAACACAGTTCAAGTTCTGCTTCTTTTTCTATTTCATGTATTCAAATATGGTCATCAATATAAGCATAGAAGAAAAAAATCATATTTTGATAGAAGATGATAAGAAGCCTAAAACTTTTATGTGAAAAAAACAGAAAAAGACCAGCACACTAAAAGTTAACTTGAATTCCTTGTACTTTGATCAAAATAAAATATTCAAAGTAACATGAGTCAAATATTCCATGAAATAGTTTATCACTTATGTTGTGTGGTTGTTTATCCCATTGATAAAACGTGCTATGTTTCCATGTTTATCGGGACAAATGACAAGATCCTTCGACAAGTCTCTTGTGGAAAGAAAAGTCATCATACAGTCCCCATCATCTTTTTGTCTCTTATGCAAATAATCAACATCCTTTGTATACTATGTGATAATGGTGAGGTCCTTTATATTTTTATTTGCCTCCATTGTGAAACTACATAAGACAAAATATAGCTTCTCAGATCAATGAAATCCTAAGATCGCAAATGTACTACAACATACATTTTAGACTAGCATGGAAAGGGAAGGAATTAGGAAATATTCCATACCCCTCACGAGGGTCGTGAACAACAAACAATGGAGGCCACTCCTCCCTTCTACACATTGCTTTAAAGAGTTCAAGGGAAGCCCTATCTTTCTTTGATTCCACAGGTATACAGAATTTATAAAATGAATAAGCAACTCTACAACTAAAATAGATTTACATGTTATTTAATATATGAGGGACAACAAATTGGTTTGTACCATATATGGGAAACCCATTTCTGAGATTTCCCTAGATTCCCTTTTGACCTATGTTTATTATCCCTAATAAAAAGGATTCAATGTAATATATCTATGTTTAGAGCCAAATATAGTCTATATGTGTTTGATGGTCTTGATGCCATCGAGAATATAGAGATTGGATCTGCCAATGAGACTCTACTTGCATCTCATCCTTTTCCATCATAGCCTTGTTATCCAATCCTGGAGCCATGCCAAGACTATAGGTCAATTCATCACTAAACTCCACTCCAATAGAGGTAAGTGTTGTAGCAAGAGATCCCATCTACTCCAATATTCTACCTAGATCTTGGGTTGGTACAAATGGCAGCAACTTTCTCTTCTTTTTAGTGAGAATCAAGATTGCAGTAAGTCTCTTGGTTTTCCTGAATTCTGAATCCAGATGAAAAAAATGTTATGAATACAAACAATTGATTGTTAAGATTATCAGGAAAAAAATTTCAGTAATGGGAAGATAAAAATTCAATTCAACATGTACATTTTCTAGGTTGAAAAATGAATATCAAAGGGAACCACAAGAAGCCATGATCTTTGGGGAATTCAAGCCCTAATTAAATCTCATCCTTAACTCAGATTGAATAAAACCCTTGACTAAATCTGTCTTGCCAAATGTGAGAATGAATGAAGAATGTGCAATGTGTATTAAACCAAAATTAACCCAAATGAGCTTTACCATTACATGACATATCAATCACAGAATTTATTTGAATGCAAAAAAATTCAATGATTTTAGTTTGTGACCAAAGGAAATCCTGTACATTGCAAACAAAATTGATAGTCAGTCGCACTATCATGGCAAATCCCCCAAATTTAAAAATAAAAATAAAAATAAAAATCCCAAAAATGGATCTAAAAGGATTGCCAATTTAGACCTTTCACTTTATCCTTGTGGGAACAACTGTCACAAAACCACTCCCCCATGGGCATTTTGAAAACAATGGGGCAAAGGAAATACATGTGATAGCCCTTGTCACACTTATCACACAATAATCTTTCCATAATATTGTTGACAAGTTGTGTTATCCTTTCCAAATGCTCCTGTAAATTAATATCGTTCAATGCTTTGTAATGAAGAATGTTGTTCATTACTTTGTAATGTAGTTAAAGTGTAACTTGGCGAGAATGAAAAGACAATGTGGTGCATGGGGGGCATGGATGTTGCAAAATTTATGGCCAATTGTGTTTCTTGCACATAAACACAAATTCCATATAATGTTGCATTGCTTACAACCTTAGTTCCTAGGCATAGACTACTGTGCCTCAGCCACGGTGATTTGAACTGGGTGTGGAACTTGCCAAATGACCAAAAAAATTCACAACTGGTTTAGCTAACCTTGGGATGCCCCAATCCTGTGGTTTTTGGGGAAATGGTTCTCCAAGCACTCCCACTCATGTTCCCTCTTCTGCTCCAATACAATGCTCTTGCAACCTTGATTCTTCCTTTTACAATTTCAAGCCATCTTTGGAGTTGAATATATTGGCTTATTAGACTAAGATTTGTCTAGATATATCTCTACATTGAAAATTGTAGTCATGTATTTTCAAGAGCAATGAAGGTACTCACACCATCATTTCTTTGATCATCGTACATCACTATGTCCTAGAATGTCTGAAAAATGTGTAATAGCTAGGCAATGAAATAATAAAAGAAACGTACTTACAACTTTGGAATTTCCTGTAAGGTATCTTTTTCTCAAAGCTCATGAGTTTCCTTTAAAATAGTAGTCAATCCTTTCAAATGTAGTCGGAGGCTAGAGTCTGTACTGATGATCAATTTGTGGACTTACTTGCAGAAAAATATGCATACGAGATTTCTAATTTTCATGGACAGGATTGGTTTAGCCCTTGGAAAAGATAAATTGCTCTTTGGTTCACTAATGAAGACTTCACACATCACAATGGAGAACATAAGAATTAAAATTTACAATGAAATTTCTTCTTGTAGAATATGGTGTGAAATAGAGGTTTTATGCACATGGAAGTGGCCAGGAGGCAATGTAGTGCAATATCTCTTTCCATTCTGATGTGAATGTGCAAAAATATACCAAAGTTATCCTCAACAAATTATGGTGAACTCTATCATTAATATATTGTTTGTAGGGGCATTAAAAGGTATCACTTTGGGTAAATCCTACCCTCTAAATTCCTAGCTTATCTTTGATAATGAAGTGGATAAGATTGAGGAACCATTCTTACAGGATTTGGTGATGTTACTTGCAGTGCTGTTAAATGATAGCAGTGTTTGGACAAAGGCAAATACTTGCCTCTTACTACATTATTTTTTGAAAAAGGAGTTTCAAAATGCATCTACTGTCAATAGCTTTACAAAGATTATACCACATATTTTCCAAATCCTTGTTTTAATGGTGCTGAAGAGAATTGGGAACTCAAAGGAAATCAATCAAGACTTTTCTTTAGCAGAAGTGAATACAGGAAACATGTAAGAGGGAACATGCCAGTGGCTGCAAAGAGATCTTTCTGGACCACCCTTAATATTATGTCAAATGGAGCAGGCAGGTGAATGGAAACTTTTATTGACAAATAATTGTTAATTTGATTGGTTACTTGTATGAAATTGAGGAGATTTTCTATCAGTTATTTTATCATGTTAAGGGTAATCTATTGCTTGTTTTCCTGAAAATTAGACATTTCCAACATAATATTTTTCTCTTGTATTTTGCATATGTAGAAGAATGGGTTCGTGTGGCAGTGTCCTGTTTTCCTTTGAGTTCAGTTGGTGGGATGGAAACCTTAAGGATGACGTCAATAGATGACACAAGTACACAAGAAAGAGAACTGCTCTTGGCCTCCTTGGCTACATTGTCAAGTAGAGATATAATATGGAAACAAGCCAAAGAACGAAGTCTGGCTCAATTAATGGCAGTTAATATTGGGTATTGTTGGAAAGAATTTATGGAAAATGAATGGGTTTTTGTACTTGCTCAACTGTGCAAATGGCTAGAGTCAGTAGTTGGCCACATGGAGGAATTGGCAGAGGGAATTCATGATATTGTGAAGAATATCAATGTTTCTACAAGAACAGAAGTTGATCTTACAATAGAGTTAATAGAAAATGAAGTTAATAGGTCCAGGGATTGTCCAATGGATATGGCAGAAACAACTGTTTTCATTTTCTATCTTCTGTTTGGACTTCACAATCTAGATAGAGCAGAACTACCTAGTTCATTGAACTCCTTAAAGGATGTCAATTAGGAAAGAGCAGAAGCCCATGCTTTTGAAGACATTCTTCGGATATTTTTTGCTACAGGTATAGATGAATCAATTGCATCAATCTCTTGCCTAGTCGACAAGTTGTTCAGAAATTTTGAGTTCCTTCGAGGGTTTGGCTCGAGGCCATGACTGTGGGTATGTCTGGCATGGTAGATGATAATTCTACAATGATATTTGACGGAAATTCAAGAGGTTCGTTAGAAGTTTCCAATGCTTTCGTTTACATGGCGTGAATGATGAAGAAGGGTTACAGTTCTCTTGGGGGAGTCACGCTCGAGTAGTCTAAGTTGGATACATCGCAGCGTTCTAAGACCTTTACGCCTCAAGTACATGGTGTGAACTATCTATTACTACTATATTTTAAATTTTTGTTAAAGGGCCCTTTGTCAATCCCACTTAGATGCAATGACCCCGATGGGTATTTTCTATTACAATCACTAAGTATTTGCACCTGGCGTCATAGATTGAGATTCATTACCTAGAATGAATTGCTTAGGTTCAACTAGCCATAAGATATTAAAAAATAGAACAACAATTGTCTGCATTAAGACTGCAACAACATGTTCTCGAGGAATTAAAATCCAGGTCTCTGTGAAGGAAAATGGCTTGATTTACCAATTGAGCATAACCCACTTGACATTGTTAACAATATCAGCTGATTCCCAGTGATTCGAGAATCAAATTTTAATGAAAACAATAGGTTATTTGGTGTGATTTTCCTATAGGAAGCTCCGGATGACATTGTTCCCTTGGTGAAGTTGCAATAGTGAGATCAGTTTGGCACCCTAAAATTTACGGTCCAATTTTTTTAGGGAAATGCTTCAAAGAATTACACCCCAGGGAGCTGCACAATATAGACCAGTCTTCCTCTGTATTTATGTCAAAATTGTGCAGGAGCTGGTCCCATTCTCATTCCTTTGAAACTCATACCATTCAAGTGGGCCAGACACCAGCTAGATTCTATTTTGTTTTTTGTTTATGCTTGAGCCTCGAGTTTGGCAACAATGAAATTTGGAAAAACATTGCCAGTGCAACAAAATATGACAAAACCCATGATTAAGTTTCAGACAATAGCAGAAAGGATGGAGGCATTGCAGCTTGAGGTGTCTTGCCTTTCTAAATTTAGAATAGATAATTACGAAGGAAAAAGACACCA
This sequence comes from Pseudotsuga menziesii, assembly GCA_001517045.1. Lineage (NCBI taxonomy): Eukaryota > Viridiplantae > Streptophyta > Pinopsida > Pinales > Pinaceae > Pseudotsuga > Pseudotsuga menziesii. The sequence continues at coordinate 41,830 of LPNX010183686.1, forward strand.
ACTCAAAAAATAAATGATGACTAATATTACAAAAGCGGATACTCATATAATGGTGTTTGAGCAAGATTTAACAAACTACTTCGTTGAATGATGTGCTCCATGATGTAATCAACTTGGACCTGTAGGTTTGCTCATAATAGTTTTCCTTTGAGGTGCATAATTTGTAATTCCCTTCTTGTGACATTTTCCTACTGGATGCTCTGAAACATTGTGAACCATCCTCTTTCTTCCAACAATAATTCCTTTCTTATGTGCTGCTATAAGAAATACATTGGGAAGGAATTGTTGTTTGATTTCTACCTCTTGACAATCACATACCTGGCAAGTCTGTTGTTCCACTCCTCCTTAGGCTCTTCCATCTCCTTGTCTAGCATCTTATACTATGCAAGCTTGTCTTGATTTGAGCCAAGCTGTGTTTTGCTTTCAAGGAACATAAATCTCTTCCATCTCCGTTCATTTCCCCCTCCTATAACAGTCACACATGCCCAGTTTCAATGCTTTTTTTAACCCCAAGGGTAGTCCTCTTTTATGTCCCAAAATTTCTTCCATCTTTTGCCCTGAAGCCCCATGTATTCTTCATTCTTTGCAATGTTTCCTTGATGATTTGGTGCAGTAATATGCTATTGTTCACATATGACACTCTTTTTCTATATAAGACTATCCTCCGTATTCAAGTGGGTGTAGATTTGTTTCTATCAACAATATTTCACATTATGTGTAGTTTTTAATTGCAAAATTGATCTCATTGATTGTTTTTCACTTTTTTTTATCATATCCCATTTATTTTTTTGATTTCTTGGGCCCCACTTTTCACATTATTCCTATGTGCATCCCAAGATGACTAGTGGTGTGCCTTCAGTCAGTGTGCCCACTGTTACCTTCCATTTTGCATGGGTAGCCATTTGTGATCTTCATCACAATGGGGTGGGCCTGCCACATGTCCAATTCATGTTGGCTATGTCATTTTGGCCATTTTTTCTGAGTATTGCATCAAAGTCACTCCCACATAGTCTTCCAATAGTGACAAAATGCATCAAAGTCATCAACCAGTGAAACAAATCCAACACTATATGTACAGAAGTAACCTTCAACCATCATAGGTAATCTCAATGTCTTTTTCATGTGTCATGTTTACATTTTTCACAATATTCTATGTTCAAAACTATACAATGGAAAGTTTATTGTGTTTTCTTTATGATAGTTTAAAAAGAATTTTGTCACTATTGAGTGCACATACCCATTGCTAAAATATAATTATTTAATAATTGGCAGAGCATTGCAGACCTTAACTTGTCTCTATGACATCATATGATATTTTATAATCAAATCCAAAGTCCTGCATTACTGCTTGTTCCCCTATGCACCTTTATGTTTTGCAATGCACTCCGAGGTAGATTTAACCTTTTATTGAACCTTTTTTGTTATCACCAATGTGATGATATTCAACAACCACTTATCAATGAATTCCCACCACCCAACTAGGTCTTCGCTAATGGCCATATTAACATGGAGCAAAATCCTCAACATGGGAATAGAAACATTAATCAGTTAACTCGGTATTCGAGAGACAATGTTTGGAGTTTGATGACATTCTGTTGGCTCAACCCCTTATTTGTTGTAGGATACAAGAAGACTTTAGAGCCTAATGATGTCGCAAATGTTGCAGGAAAGGATACCGCTGAATATTCATATCAAGTACTTCAAACCAACTGGTGTTGTAAAAAGGCAGAGTCAAATATACAGAACCCATCAATGCCAAAGGTCATTCTATCATCTGTCTAGAAAGGGATGATAATCAATGCTTTCTTTGCAGCTACATATACCTGTGCCACATATATAGGTCCATACATGATAAATTTTCTTGTAGAGTACCTCGGATGAACAGAGCATTTTTCCTATGAGGGTTATATGTTGGCCTTTGGTTTCTTTGGCGCAAAGATGATTGAGTCACTAGCACAGAGACAATGGTATTTTGGATCCCATCAGCTCAGCATGCAGGTTAGATCAGGTCTAACAACTCTTGTATACAAAAAAGGCTTGTGACTGTCTAACAAGTCTAGACAGATGCATACTGTTGGTGAAATTATAAATTATATGAGTGTAGATGTGGAACGCATTGGAAATTTTGCTTAGTACATGCATGATATCTGGATTCTCCCTCTATAGGTGCTCTTGTCTTTAGTAATTCTATACAAGAATATTGGTGTGGCGTCTATTGTAGTGTTGGTAGCCACAATTGGAATCATGGTTGGCAATACCCCTTTTCGCTAAACTACAAGAGAAATATTAGGGTAAGATAATGGAGGCAAAGGATAGACGTATGAAGGCTACCTTAGAGATCTTAAAGAGCATGAGGACACTGAAACTTCAATCTTGGGAAACCTTATATCTACATAGACTCCTAGAGATAAGAAGGTTTGAACAAGGCTATCTATGAACATATCTGTACACCTCTTCCACAGTCACTTTTCTCTTCTAGACAGCACCAACCTTCGTGTATGCTATTAGATTTGTTACCTGCTTGCTAATAAGGGTTCCATTGATAGCATTGACAGTAGGTAAAGTGTTTTCTGCCTTAGCAACTTTCCAAATCCTTCAGGAGCATATATATAATCTGCTAAAATTGGTTTATATGATTGCTCAATGCAATGTGTCGTTAAACCGAATAGCCACTTTTGTACATGAAGAAGAGCTACAATGCAATGTAGTATAGAATCTACCTAGGGATTCAACCGACATTGTAGTTGAGATAAAAGATGGAGAATTTTCATGGGATCCAACCTCTACTAATCTGACATTAAGCGGAATAAATTTGCAGGTAAGAAAAGGCATGAAAGTTGCAGTCTGTGGATCAATTGTTTCTGGAAAGTCAAGCTTGTTGTCCAGTATTCTGGGAGAAATACCCAAGCTATCAGGGATTGTGAAGGTGAGCGGTACCATTTCTTATGTTCCACAGTCTCCATGGATTCAAAGTGGGAAAATTGAAGAGAACATCTTATTTGTGACCAAGATGAATAGAAATAAGTACCAAAATGTACTTGAAGTATGTGCTCTAAATAAGACCTAGAATTGTTTTCTCATGGTGATCAGTAGAATGCTTTCAGGAAACCATGTTGAGAATTTTCTACAAAGGTCTCCATTTGATGATAGGTATCAAAACAATTATGAGGAACACTTTGCAGAACCATATGGTGAAGGTTGCTCTAAAGCTATTTCTTCAGAAGCAGAGGTGCCTCCCTTTATGGAAAAAGTCCAATTCTCAGTGGATGATTATAGTTCTAAAGATTGTTCTCTTCATCAAAACTAGTGTATAGATATACCGATTGTTCTGTGCATTGTTGTGATTCTACACAGATTTCCATGTTTAGAATTTCAAAAACTAGTGTGGTTACCTTGCTTGGCGCCTTGGTCTGGAAGTTTGGTTAAAAACCTATATTCATATCCACGAGTAGTTGGGATTGAGTTCTAATACTTATGGTGTCTTCATTGTGACAACTTTACATACAGCTACTTGGGTGGAATTTCTCCCAATTGTAGTGGGTACCTTGGTGAATTCCCTGGTCTGGAATTTTGGTAATTAACCCATATTCAGATCTACAGGGAGTTTCTCTTGAGTTCCATCCACCATAGTGCCTTTGCATCATGACAACACCACATACACCTTCCTGTATTGAATTTATACTAATGATGTGGGTACCTTGCTGAATGCCCTGTTAAAATTCTAACAACCCCACAACCACTGTGCCTATGCATTGCCATAACTCCAAATGGATTTCTATAGGTCGATATTCTACCAATGACCCTTTGCATCATTACTTCTCCAAATGGAGTTTATATGGTTGAATTTCTACCAATGACCCTGGTAAAGTGCCGAAAGGACCCATGTACATAGGTAGTTGCTCTTGAGTTAAATCCTACACCTGTTGTGCCAATGCATTGCTACAACTTCAAATTGAGTTCTACAGATTGAATTTCTACCAATGAAATTGGTGCCATGCCAAATGCCCCGGTCTAGCATTTTGATAAGAAACCCATATCTACAGGTAGTTGGTTTTGAGTTCTGCCCTTGTACATTGACAAAGATTGCAATTTTAGATGTATTATGATTTTCATCATAACCTCATTGTTTGTGTCAATGGTCAAGAAGATATCTAAATCTATATCCATGTGAAATTAATATAGCTGAGATGGAGGCGAAGAATTAATGCTGATCTCAGCCCAATTTTGTAAGTTATTTTAGTTCGTAACTTGAGAAGCATTACAACTAGCCTAAAGAGGCATGGCGTCACAAGCATTCTTCCTATATAGGCACTGTCAAGGGGTGGACCACTGAATACATTATTCAAGTGCCCTTCAATTCAACTAAAGCTCCCACAACAAGGGGGGATTGGCACTTCCATGAAATTTACCTTTATCCCAAACATTCACCTACCCTAAAGTGATTTGAAATGTTAGGATATTAGACATTAGGAGATTGCTTAATATTGATTTGGTTTATTGTAACTTTAAGTCATGTGTTTAAGTGTCCACCTGGCCCCAATTGTTGTTGCATGCCCTGCTGCACATCCACAAGAACAAGCACAAGCACTACCTTGTCACTTGGAAGTGCATGAACCCTAGTGGGGGTTATATAGATACCTTCTTTCACTGACTTCACAAGCCACTGTTGACACATTAGTATTTTTATTTTCGAAAATTTATCTATAAGTGTTTGCATGGACTTTGAAAGACAATTCCTACTCTTTGTACTTAGGATGTTAGTATTAACAATGTCTTGTGCAAACCTTTAATAGAATATTGTTTGCTTTATTATCTTAGACAAATATTTGAGGTTTTCTCTATTTTTTACGGGGTTGTAGTGGTTTTCTTTTTCCTTGCAATTTTAGTTTTGTTCATATTATTTTATTTATTGCGTACTGGATTGAAATTGAACTCCTTTGGGAATATTTTCTTTTATTTGTCTGATATGATAATACCCCATGCATAAACCTTTTCATTTAATTTTGAAATTTGCATTTCCTAGATATTTGTTTTTCTTTATGGCCCAAATCCCACAGTTCATTGTTCAAATAAACTACGATAGCTTAAGATTTGCTTATGAATCATGATGTCATTGTTTTCTTTTGGTATTACTCTAGAGAACATTTTCCATGCATTTTTGTATGTTTGAAATGATGAAACCCCATGCATAAACTTTTTCATTTTGGATAATTATGAATTTTGCATATACTAGACATTTGTTTTTCTCTAAGTTACCGGATTTGGCCCTAGGCCTAATCGCACCTGAATCATATTCTTCCACCTCATTATGACACATCTAAAGTTGTTTACGCAATATAATGTAGGATAATTAGGGTTAGGGTTTCGAATCCCTGATTCCTAAATTTGGGATGAGTGCTGAACTCGTGTCGGATTCTTCAGTCGATTCCGATCACACCCACGGTTCATGTAACCTTGGTTTTTTTTTGTATCCCAACTTTTTTTAAGCCATTGTTGATATAAACTAGGATAGCTTAAGTTTTGCTTATGATTGTGATATCTTCTTTTGGTCGATATTAAAAAGTATCTCAGATGAGGAATTAGTTTACATAAGACATAAGTGTTTTTAAATTATCAATAGGAAATTAACCTTGATCAGAGAGATTGTTCAACAATAACAAGCAAACATGATGGAACCTATGTATCCCCTCTAAAAGTTCCTTGTTCAAATAAATAGGATACTAATATTTGTTTTTTATTTCATTGCCTTCTGGTGCATATTCTATGACATTCCAAATGATGAATATAGGTGACATGATACAGAACTGTAAAAATTTTCAATGGAAAGGAATCTTGCTTGGAGAGGTTGTTTATAAATACCAAGCAAACATGATGGAAAACCATAGAATTTCATTAATGACAAATGTGTTCAATAAATGTGTGAATTATTTCAATGTTATACAAAATTACAAATGTCAAATGATGTTTATTAGCATAATTCCATATTTTGTGATGTGGAAGCAGCACTGGTTTTCTTGTTAAAAGTTTGGAATGATGAATAACTTGTGATTAGTTAGGAATTTGTAATGTCGGTTAACTTGGGGAGAGTTTACAATATTTATTATGCCATGGCATAGGTTTTGACTCCTAGCTATGTTCATGGCTTATTGGAAATTAAATATGAAATTGGAATGGAAAAATTTTCAGACATCAGCCTTGGCTACTTTGTATATCTGTACACTAGTTTTGGGATGTAATATTTACTGTATTTTTTCCCCAGTTATCTCTTTTAGTTCATTTTGAAACATTCGACATAATATTCTTATTAATATATTTATATTAATTTAGAAAGTTTTCTTTATTGGGATAAATTGTTTTAAAAAATATTTCACATTTAGCTTTTATAATTTTTTATTTTCTATGTCCTATTTTTCTAGCAGCAAAACTCAAAATTTCTATGATGTTACAAATCCTTCACAGCAACACTTGGTAATTTGTTTACCTCCACCAGTGGCAGAGGTTTCCTTGCCTGGATCAGCTTCTTCAAGTAAATTGAGCAAATCACTGGCTCCTGTAAGTGACTTTAGGATTTTAGTATATTGTACTTCTGTCCAATTATCTTTAGCATTTGTTATTGATATTTGTGCAGACATATTTTTCTATGCTTCCATATTAGATTATTTAATAGCTTCTGATTCAATCCTAAATAATCATTAGTATAGAAGATAATGTGTATTTTCTTTAGACAACTTATGTTTTACTTCAGTGATTGTCTTCTAGATTCTTTATACATGGCTTTGTTTTCATTTCCTAATAATATATACCTGTTCATATTTCCATGTGAAACTAGAACACAGGAGTTAATGCTGAGACTTCCCTTGCCAGTGGAGCTGCTGGAAGATCAATTGTATTTCCAGCTAGTGCATCTTGGTATGAAATCTGTTTCTTATCATGGAATATTTGTTTAGTTTTCCAGCACCCCCCTGTATTTGTGCAGAGTAACATTACACATTAAGTTTAGTGAACATAAGCTTCCATATGGTTTAGGAGTTTGTGGTGGAATATTACATCTTACTGAATATTGAGACATTAATGGTTGTTGCAGGGGCTCCCATGCTGCACAGGAAAAATTATTTAGTATGAGGATCCCAGCTGTTTAGGGCTCCTCTAATCCTAAAACAAGTTCATCTCATTCACTTTCAGTGTCTCCAACATTAAATCACCCTGCCTTGGTGGTGGAAGCTGTGGCATTAGGGTTGAGTTCTGATCAGGGCAAGCTATTGGTCAATAAGGGTGCATAGTCATCAACATTTATATCTAAAAAACATATTGATGCCAAATCTAATGCAATGAGTGGAACATATATAAAATTAAATTCACGTGTAAATACCGTTGGGGAAGATTTCCATGGAAAGAATTCCAGTTTAGTTGATCCTACTAGGAGTCATGAAGGTTTTAAAAGTCTATTGAAGAATTCGTCCTTTGAAACACACAAGGGTTCATCTGAGCTGGGCAGTGGGCACATTGAAATAGCAAGAAGTGAAAGAACAGATGCAGCTTCAGTGTAATCTGGTATTGTTTGTGTTGGACTTTCTAAAGATAGCTTTCCAATATCTGTCCCTCAAAGCAACTCTGTTGTTCAAAGCAACATTGAAGTGAATGTTGTTGCTCTAAATAAAAGCAGTAGAATGCTTTCAGGAAACCATGTTGAGAATTGTCTACAAAGGTCTCCATTTGATGATAGGTATCAAAACAATTATGAAGAACACTTTGCAGAACCATATGGTGGACTACGACCTATGCTTTTTCATCTACGGATGAGGATGAGACAAGTGTACCGTCGAGATTGATTCTATGGTAGTCGTTCAAAATTTGAAATAAACAATTATAAAAAAAAAGAATATATAAAATAACTGGTAATGATGAATAGATAAACTGGTAGCGATGCATGGATAACTCAGAGTTGAAAGTTTAACTAAAAGAATACAAGAAATAAAAAGAACCCAAACTATCTTCCATTCCATCGTTTATCTCTCAACCATTTAATCCCTATTAACACGATCTAACCACAAACTATGTAGATGTGCTAGTCCTATATAAACAACCTAGTGACATACCCAAATATAAAGCCAAATTGATCTGCATAAACTTTAACCAGAATTTTGTTAAAAAACCAACCATGTATATGGTTGCAACCTCGCTCTATTTTGTGCAAAGCTTATAAATTTTGCAATTTTAGAAGCGCAAACCTCTTTCTCCCATATTTATTCATTGCAGGTGACATTTCTACTCGTTTTAGGCTCTTAAACCATATCGTTGTCAATCATTCATTCAATAAATCTCATAAAATTGACTATTGAGGGATTTATACTAGTATTGCCTTTTATGTGCACAACATCCCTGTGATTTTCTATCCGCCATCAGGTATTTAATTAGTTTTATATTTTTAGAGGCGACGGTTCTTTTCACAACAATTTATTTATAGTTTTGGTGTTAATGGCACACAAGGCTTCCTCTGTGCCACTTTTACCCTACATGCTCCTCTGTTTTTCCTGCCCATTACAGTCTCCGCCATAAACAAAGCTATTGTTCCAGTAGTTTCTCTTACAGTAAAAAATAGTGGTAATATACCTCTTCCATTGAAAAACCCTTTTCTTTTGATTAAATTTCAAAAATTTAATCGGTTTCTGATTGTTGACATCGCTTCTTTTTGCAGATTAGGACTCAAGGATAACGCCAGGATGTCTTGGTGTACTATTGAATCGGACCCTGGCAAGTTATTTTCTATTATTAAGTGACTTTATTCAGCTAATAGCCCTTATGAATCCAATGGAAATCCTTGTTTTTATTTTATTTTAAACCTATTTTTTACCACATTGAATTTCAGTTGTGTCTGTCCATGATTTTGGGGCCTCCTATGTTGTGTTGTACTCATTGATGTGATTTCATGGGATTTGAACTAATATTGATGTGATGTAGTGTTGTTTCCTGCAAGTTTGACCATAATGTGAATTAACTTATAAACATAAAAACCAAGCTTCTCTACTAAAGATAGCCTCTGGTGTTCATTGTCAGAAAAATTGCACAGTTAGATTTCGGGTCTATATGTTTTGTGCATGTGCTCTATGCAATTGGACTTTTTATAGCCTATTTGAAATTAAAACCTTTTAACCATTAAACCATTAAACAATCTAATCTGCAGCCTTATTTATTGAAGAATTTTCTCTATTGGTGTTGGAGCTTTGAATTGTTGTTGCATCAGTGAGGATTAGGTACTTTTGATTGGTCGAGGCCTGTAACTTAATATATTTTTGGTAGTAAAGCTACATTTTCCTCCTTGCTATTTTTTACCAAAGTAATAGAGGATTAGGTACTTTGCTATTGGTTGAGGCCTGTAACTTGATATTTTATAGGCAGTCCATCTACATCTTCATCTCTACTATTTGTTACAAAAGTGATCCAAACACAAAACAAAATGATGAGAAAAGGAGTAAATAGCATCCTCAAGACTGTGTATTTATAGTCGCAAGTTGTAATGTGCTTGGAGACTGAAGATAAATATGGATCTTCACCTCATTATGGACTAGCCTAGTATGGAAATAGATATGGGAATTGCATTAATCTGAGAGATTTGTGCCAAGAATGAACTCCAAATAGTCGATTCTCCTAACAACTTTGAATATGAATTCCCTTAGTGATGTTTTCAAATAAATATATTGTGAGAATCTAAACTAAATTAAACTGTTTTCTAGAGTAGTTCCTTAGATAGACTTTCGTTAAGACATTCCATAGATGCAACCTGTATCTGTTATGATTATGCTCATCTCATTTTCAAAAGCATAGACTTTAATATGTGCAGAATTGGAAATGTACTGGTTAAAGCATGGATTCCCTACCGAAATACTGTTAACTACCTTCCTTTACATGAAGCTTCCAAGGAAGCCACAAAGCACCTATATGGTCTGTTCAAGAAAACTATAAAAGTCAATATGTACAAATAGCTAACTAGGAAAACAAAATCAATGGAATACAAGGTCAGGATGATGGATGTATTGTGCTTATGGCTAAAAAATATCGCTGATTACAAACATGATATTAGACCATTTATTGCATCAGCAAATTTGGTCATTTGATATAGGAAAGTTGAATCCTATCATTTGATAAGTTGTCTGATCTTCATGTAACTATTCAAGTGATGTGATTTTTGAAAGTCCGATAGTGGGTGACACTTGGTGATTGCTTAAATTTTTATTTGCTTTAGTTACAGGGAAAATTGTACATAGCTCTCAAGAATTAGTTGATCATAAATACTAGTTACTGGTAAGTTGTAATAATAATAATTATGTAGTTTGTAGATTGATATCTATCATAAATTTGTTTGAAAATCATCATTTTCAAGCAATAACAACTTCTTAAAGGGTTCTAGCTCAATGGTAGAGTACCTACCTAATTATAAGCAGGAGGTTGGTGGTTCGATTCCTCTATGCCCTATAATAAATTTGTGACTACAAAAACGACTAAATTTACATATATACGACTATTAGTAGCTAATTTCCTGTATCTTAGTCGTATTTAGTTTAGTCATTAATATGTTAACATTTAGTAGTTTATTTAGTTGTATATTTGGTCATTTATGGTTGCAATCAATGACTAAATCAGTGACTAAATCAGCAACTAAATCAATGACTAACTCAGTGACTAAATCAATGACTAAATCCGTGACTAAATCAATGACTAAATCATTAACTATCAATGACTAAAACAATGAATAAATCATTGACTATCAATGACTAAAGCATTCTCTATCAATGACTAAATCAATGACTACTAAGTCAAGCTATTAATGACTAGTGAAATACGACTAGCTATAAGATAGTGGAAATTTGCTACTATTAGTCACCGACTCAAAATAGTCGTTTATAGCCTGCTTTTAGTCATTTTTTTAGTCATTAATTTCTCATTTTCTACTAGTGTATGTCAACCAAGACTTATGTATTTAAAATCATGTAATCCACCATAGGGTTGAAGGCATAATAAGATATGAATCTTAGGCTTAAGAAATAAACTTCACACCATACAATTAAGTCCTAAGCTTTTACTTAGCAAACATGGCATATGCAATATGCCATGTTAACTTCTTTAACCCTTACAAATCAATGGATGGGTTTTGAAAGCCACGTATCTAACATCCAAACTGGAAAAATATAAGAGGAGTTAATAATTATTAATAGACTAAAACATAAATCGTAATTAATACCAAGATATGAAATGAAGAATTTAAAAGACCTGACGTAACTATAATTACTGAAAAAGAGATTTAGCAGTAATAATTAAATTGGCAAGAATAGTAGCTATACCTATTATAATTCGGAGTCAATAAGATAACCAAATTCAACCAACAGTATGATCTTTAAGGTCACAGCTTTCCATACGTTTTGAACAAGTTTTCGCCGCAAGCTTCAACTGCATGTAAATAAAAGAGGTGCCTTAGTTCGATTGAACTAAGTAAGCCTACGTAGCAAAGTAATTCTTTACCTCTCAAACCATCATGGGAGAACAAGTCTTGCCACTTCGCCCACTTTTTTCCCACAAAAAAATTTAAGTTAGGGATCCATAATTAACAAGTGCAACAATGCAGAAAGGACGAAGCACATAAATCCAATGACGATACATAAGCAACAAAGGTGTAAACATATTACTAAGTAGTAAAAAGCAGTACAACATCATAAGTAAAACACATTAAAAGTAATGACTGAAATATAAACGACAGAACGTAAGAACAACTTATGACTAAATAGAGATACATAAAGTGTACGATAGAGTTCCGTAAGTAAATAATGTTCCATCTAGGTAGTTTTTACTAGCCTATAATTTTTTTTTTTGGGGGGGGGGGGACATTGCAAGTGGTATCAGAGCCTAGTTTCAATACTAAGAGACCTATGGGCGCACCAAGCATTCACACAGAGATAATAAAGTATGAATATTAAATATGTTACTAACAAAAATTTTTCTATCATTTTAAATTTTTTTGTGTTTACAGGAAATTTTTATAGGACTGTTGAGTTTATGAATAGTGAGGAAGAAAATAGTCGTCAAGGGAAGATGAACACCCCCACTCTGGAAGTGGAGCTGGTGGTAGATCTAAACTATGATGTTTTGAAAACTTTACACAGTCTTCAAGCTGTATTGAAAAGTTTCAGAGAAGATATCCTGAACGAAAGGAAGGAATAACAAGCTATAAATGAAGCCTTACTGAGAAATATTATGGGAGGAAGCTTGCAAGGTAAACCTACTCCATCCACAAATAGTTCCAAAAGAGAAACTTACCCAAAACAGGCCAGCAGCCCAAGAAAAGAGGAAAAACAATGTACCCCTGAAGCAACTAAAGAAGACCATCACAGTCCTTTTAGTGGTGACTCACTTTCTCCATAGAAGAAGAAGAAAAAGAGTAATGACAGTCTTCAAGGGGAGTTCCAAAAAATAAGAGCCTCAACCTATGAAGGTGAAGTAAACACGAGGGAAAAGGATGAAGAGTGGTTGTTGGGAATGAGTAAGTACTTTCAGGTTCATAGCTATTCAAGTGAGATGAAGGCTCAGCTTGCCATCTATAACTTGAATGCAAAGCAACAAGATGGTGGAGAGAATTAAAACACACCAAGAAACATGAGCTATGGGAAATATGCTAGGATACTTTCCAAAAAAATTTCCAAGAAAAATATATGTCAGAAAGATTCTTTGACCGAAAAGTGAAAGAGTTTCATGAAATACGCATGGGATCCATGACTATGGATGCGTTTATTAACATATTTCTAGATCTGTTGCATTATGTACCATACATCAAGGAAGAAAAGGTAAAGATACAACAGTTCCTAGGATGTCTTCCTCCCAGTTTCCAGGACAGGATTGAATTTGACATGCCTAAGATGTTGGATACCACACTGCACAAAGCTAGGCTCTGTTATGAGCATGGACAGCTGAGGTAGGAGAACCTGATCCGAAACCAAGACAAGTATAAGAACTTCTTTGATAACTGCAGCCCTGGGTCCAACCCACAACCATGAAGAAACCAGAATAATAGCTTTCAAGCAAACAAAAATTTAATAAACCTGGTATAAATCCTTATGTACCAGCTGCTAATGTTAACAAACCAATAACAACTGGAGCCAATGCTACCCCGCTACAGATCAAGTGCTGGAAATGCAGTGGGACTCATTATGCCCACGATTATAAGAACAAGCCCAGTGGGGTCTTGCACAACTTACAAGAGGAACCAACCATATAGGACATAGCTGGAACACCCCGGATCTATGTAGCATTGGATGGATGACAGGAAGATCATCAAGCTACGATGGTCAAGATAGAAGGTAAGATATTGAACACTTCTGTTTCAATACTTATTGATCCCGGTGCTTGTCGGAGCTATGTTGCACCTAAAATTATTGATATATGCAAACTAGGAAAAGTAAAGCATGATAAACCTTGGTTGGTTTAGTTAGCCATAGGTACGAAATGGAAGGTTTCGAAAATTGTTAATGAATGTGAGGTAAACCTGAATGGTTTTCTTACGAAAGTAAACCTGAACATCCTTCTTTAATATCGTACGATGTACTTATTGGCATGGACTAGCTGGAATAGCACCATGCCATGCTAGATTGTTTGCACAAGTCTATCTTGTGTACTCATACCCTAGCGAACTAAGTGAAGGTTCAGGGAATTCCAAATAAATTTTCTGTAAGACAAATATATTCCTTACAAGCAAACAAATGCGTTAGGAAAGGCTATAAGTTTTTTGCAGTAAAAATCTGAGACATAGAGTCAGATAGGGAACAATGCATAGGAGACTTCCCCATTCTTAAAGAAGTCAAGGATGTGTTTCCCAAGGAAATCCCTGGATCACCTCTGAAACGAGACCTAGACTTCTCCATTGAACTGACCCAGGATTAGTTTCGACCTCCAAAGCCCCTTTCCCCATGAGTGCACCTGAGTTGGTGGAATTCAAACTACAGTTGTAGGAAATGATAGAGAAGGGGTATATCTTACCCAGTGTGTCCCCATGGGGAGCACTAATTTTGTTGGTAAAAAAGAAATACGGTACAACATGGATGTGCATTGATTAGCGTCAGTTAAACAAAATGACTATAAACAACCTTTACCCACTCCCCCAGATCGATGACTTGTTTGATCAGGTAGGAGGAGCCAGAATCTTTTCAAAGATTGACCTGCAATCCAGATACCATCAGGTATGGATTTTCGACGAAGATATTCACAAAACTGCCTTTCGTACAAGGTACAAGAACTAGGAGTTTGTAGTGATACCATTCGGGTTGACCAATGCACCCACAAACTTTATGTGTATGATGAACAACATATTCAGTAGGTATCTGGATAAGTTTGTCCTATTCTTTATTAATGACATCCTGGTTTATTCCAAGAATAAAGAGGAACACGAAGAACACCTTTGTATAGCACTACAAGTGTTAAGAGAACACCAACTTTACGCTAAGTTTAGTAAATACGATTTTTACAAACCGCAAATATAGTATCTAGGTCACATTATCTCCAAGACAAGGATAGCTGTGGACCCAGAAAAGATTAAAGCCATAAAGGATTGGCCTACCCATACTAGTGTCACTGACATTAGGTCATTCTTGGGATTAGCCAGATATTATTGAAAGTTCATTAAGAAATTCTCAAGAATCGCTTGCTCCATGACTGCTTTGTAGAAGAAAACAAATAAGTTCATATGGAATGACAAGTGTGAAGAAATTTTTCAAAAGCTTCAGCAGCTTTTGATGACTACACCGGTGTTGCGGATTGTGGATCTCGATGGGAATTTCGTTGTTTGCACGGATGCAACCAAGAAAGGACATGGAGGAGTCCTCTTGCAGAATGATCACGCGATCTGTTACGAATCACGGAAGTTGAAAGAACATGAGCAAAATTAATCTATGCATGATCTTGAGTTAGAAGCCATCATCCATGCTTTGAGGATGTGGAGGCACTACCTCATGGGAAGGAAGTTCCTTATGAAGACAGACAATATGAGTCTGAAGTATTTATTTGATCAACCGGATCTGAATGCAAGGCAAGCCATATGGTTGGCTTTCCTAAATGAGTACCATTTCAAGCTTAAGCACATTAAGGGCAAGGAGAATAAGGTTGTCGATGCTTTAATCCAATGAAATCACATGATTTATGAGGTGAATTTGAGTCAAACTAATGCATATTTGCATGAGAAGATTAGAGCGGCCAACAGAGTTGACCAAGTCTATGTATAGATCCTCAAGAATGTTGAGGAAGATAGGTTGTTTCAACAACAAAAAGAATACAGGGTCAACAAATCCAGACTGCTATGGTCCAAGGATAGCTTATATGTTCCAGAAGGAGGGGACCTTCAGTCCAGCATCCTCATAGAATTTCATAGGGAACCCTACTTGAAGCACCCGGGATATCAAAAGATGATATCCGCTGTTAACAGACACTTTTTTGGCCTAAGTTAAAGGCCTACATTACAATGTTTATTGCAAAATGTCAAGAGTGCCAGCTAGTCAAGGATGAGCATCAGCATCCTGTGGGATTGCTGCAGCCGTTACCCATTCCAGAATGGAAGTGGGAAGTTGTTAGTATGGACTTTATCATCGGTTTACCAAAGTAAGAAGCAAAATGATTCTATTTTTGCAGTCATCGACAAGTTGTCAAAGGAAACACACTTCATTCCTATAAAGTCGACCTACAAGGCCGTGAACATTGCTGATATCTTCTTGAAAGAAATATTCAGATTACATGGGATACCCAAGGTAATTATCTCGGATCGAGATTTTAAGTTCACAGGGAGCTTTTGGAGATATTTATTCTTTGGATTGAAAATGCGGTTGAACTTCAGTACTGCATATCACCCGCAGACTAAAAGAGTAAACCAAATTGTCAAGGACATGCTCCGAATGTATGTCATGAACAATCCCACAAAGTGGGAGGATTACTTGTATCTCGCAGAGTTTACGTATAACAATGGTTATCAGGCTTCCACCAAGATGAGTCCCTTTGAGGTAATCTATGGACGAAAGTGTAGGATACTGGTTACTTGGGATAGCCCGGTGGATCTGCTCATGTTAGAGCCTGATTTTTTGATGGACTTGGAACATTTGGTTACCAAGATCTAGGTGAACCTTAAGGAAGCACAAGACCTCTAGAAAAGCTACGTGAATCAGAAAAGAAAGGATAAGGATTTTCAAATAGGCGATCATGTTTACTTGAAATTAAAATCCAAATGAAGCTCGTTGAGCTTGGGTAGGTGCAGTAAGTTAGCACCTAGATTTTGTGGACCTTTTGAAATACTGGCCAAGAAAGGGCCATGGCTTATGAACTAGAATTTCCTATTCATGTAAGAGTCCACAATGTTTTCCATGCATCTTTGTTAAAGAAATATGTTTATGATACTAAACATGTTGTTGATTGGTCCCTATTACAAATGGAACCTGATGGGGAGTTTGCCCCTGAGCCTACTCATATATTAGACAAAAGAGAAGTGCAGCTTCGGAAGCACACTATGGTCCAATTGAAAGTACAGTGGATGCACTTTGAGGATGACAAAGCTACTTGGTAGAACGAGGCCACCATGAGAAAGGATTACCTTGTCTTGTTTCATGATATCGTTCCGAGTCCCTAGAACACCAGGGATGGTGTTGTTCTAAGCGGGGAGGGATGTAATATCCTGAATTTTGGACCTAACACTTATAGGCATGTGTCTATTGATTATGATGATTATCTTGATGTTTTATTTTATATTCAGTCAAGGACCCCACTGCATATGAACATGATGATTTTTTGGATATATTGGGCATAAGACAATTATTGATGATATATGTATATGGTTGTTTGTGTTGGGCGTGGACCCTAAAGCACATGATTGACGAGATGTTTTGTGTTGAGCGAGAAGCTCTGGAACACATGAAAAAATAACTGGATGTGTTGGGAATAAGCCTTGGAGCCTTCCATGTTGATGTTGAGCATAAGCTATGGAGCATTGGATCCTTGGCCATTGTATCCCTAGGTGTATCGTACAAATACATCCTAGCATTTAGTGTTGAGTGAAAGCTTTGGAATTGCACTATGTTTGTAACTCCCTTCTATAGGCATTGAGTATGGGCTCTGGTAAATTCTAGGGGTTACTGAAAAGAATTTAATAACTTTAGAGTGAAAACAACTCAAGAAAAATATTGATCTCATCATACTTATTTATAAGTGATTAAATGAAATTTTGAATTTCTGTATTCTCATCAAAGCACTGAAGAGCTACCACATTATACGAGGGAAATCCAACATGCAAGGATGTTTAGAGTTACCTAGCCTAGTAGACCTAAACCATCTACCTACTTGACCTTAATGAAGAAATGTCATTTAGTCGAGGGATCATGGTATATGATGCCTGGAGACAAATGTTAACAAGTGTTATAATACTATGTATTTTATACATAGTATGTATAAAGAATTAATTATGATTTAATATATATAATTAAATAAAAGAAAGAAGAGAAGCTCCATCAATTATTATTTATTATTAAAGGATTAATAAATAGTATAATACCTTTGAAAGTTTAACTAGGAACTAGTTAAAAGTTCCTAGGATAAGTATTGAAAATTACCCTAGTAATCAAAAAGGGTTAAATCAAGAAGCCAAGGTTTCTTGATTTAACTATCTCTTTGACTAAAAAAAATATGTCTATAAAGACTGAAGTCAAGCAAAGGCTTGGGGGTTCTGATTTTTATCTTGGAGAATTATTATTCTGCCTGTTTTTGCTCTCAAGTGTTTTCCTGGAGAACGTTCTCCTGTAAGGAAAAGAGGATTGATTTAGAACTAAATACCAGTTAGGAAACCCTACCTTAGGAGCTCTAAGCTACTTGCATGTTGGAGTCCAGCTCGGGGGGATCCATATTAGAACCAGGAACTGTTCCGGGTCATGGTTGAGAGGAACGTGGTAGTTCCCAAGTGATTTGGTCATCAAAATCAGAGGTAAGGTCTGTCTTAAATTGATAATGTTGGTTATTTAAAAAGTGCGCAGGTTCAGCCATTAAAGGAGCTTTAGGAAGAAAAAAATTACAGGTATGATTTCTTAGTATGTCAAGTTCATTTCTTATAGGGTAAATGCTTGCTGCTTTATATAAATGCTCTTTATATATTTTTAACCCTGGAAATGATGGTTATGTCCATATCTCCTAGGGTTACATATCTTAAAATCTAACCCCAGACTGTCCATGTTATCTTCTAGATTATATAATGGATATGTTAAATGAATGTTTCCAATATATCTACTAACCCTATGCATTTGATTCTCTGCCTAGATTCTGATAGGGTTTGTATTCTCTTCAATACTCCCTAGGGTTGTAAATATTATCATAGGATGTATATAGCTAGGATTTCATCTCTAAAGTTTGTTTATGTATTCATTCAATATTCAGAAATTATTACTGTAAACTAGGTAAATCCAGACCTGCTATTTATTGCTCACCTATTCTTTATAACTCTACTGACATATTACATTTGTTAGTAGAGACAGGTTCATATTATATTAGATTTAATCATAAGAGCAAGATTAAAAGAAATAAATATACTAAATAGATACCTTAGGGTATTACTTACAAACAGAACTACTATATATATATATATATATATATATATATATATANGTAAACAAACTAATCAGTATCATAACTAAATAAAGGAATGAAGCATTGTGACCATCCATGTGGTCCTTTACAAATCTTTATTCATAATTCATACAAAAGAATGCACAGTTCTATCCATTTTCCATCTATACATAACCATAAACAAAATTGCATAACTCATCAATATTATCATAATCCAAATTAAAATAATACATCTTATACAGTAATCATATCCTATTAAAATAACATCAAAATCATATTATAAAACCATGTATTGCAAACAGGAACAAGAATCGAATCCTGTGGGCATGCAAGCCTAGTTTGTTTTTATTTATTAAAATACATCCGATACATTATAAACAACAAATTCCATCGAGGGTCTTTAAAACCCTGGCCTCTACGAAACCAATGAATGCACAACACTCACATAAGTCACAACGTTGGCCAAGTTTTAATTTAATACATAGTCCTACCATTTTTTAATCCTACGCTATACTATCGCAGCACTATGGGAAAGGCTCATGCCATTCACGACATGGCCTATACCCACACTGTCCATATGTTACAATACAAGCTAATTAACACCATCACACACAGAACCTTCAAGCCGACGAAGGCCCACATAAATCCACCATAACAACAGAATAACGCAGTGAAATGGTGCTATGCACATCATAAGATAAAAAAATGGTAAATCAAATAATAAAAATAGTATGCAGAGCTTTCCAATAAAATACGCAGTCGTTATATTAATATTTATAAACATGTTTACTCAGGAATGCCAATGGGCTAATGTACCATTGCAAGCAATGGTGCAGCCCATGGCTAAAAGGCCACAACTAAAACATGTTTTGCATAAACAAAAACCAAGTATGCTAGAAGCCCAAACATTCCTCTCTTCACTGCTAACAACCCAAGTAAAATTTACAAAACCAAATTTATACACAGAACCAGAGGGAGTGCGACTTCACTCCATGGCCAAAGCCTTTAGAACATTGTTAAAATCCAAGCCTATAATCATTATGCCTGAAGGAGAATCTTAAAAACCCCACAGCATAAAACCCCAACCAAGCAACAATCTATGTGTAGTCTTCCCAAGAGGGCTGAAAGGTAGTAAGTAGAAACATGCTCACAGGATTACCGTGGCCACAAGTGCAAATGTTGGGAGCCCATAGAGTTGAAGCCATGCTTCTCCTCATTCCCTTTCGGCACCTGCAAAATACAATCGAATATGGGGATGAGAAGTATGGCCATGCTCAAACTTTAAACCAAACCAATGTGCAAGCATATAAACCCAATAAAGACATACCTTGCAGTCTGGAGGTCACCTCCATGGTCTTCCCCCTTCGCAAAGCCAAAACACAAAAACCCCAAATGACAACACATTACACAACCATCATGAGCCAATCCTAAGGGAAGGCTGTCACGCTCTCCCAAGAGCATTGAATTCACCAGCTAGAAACCATTAAAGCAGCATAAAAACCCACTCTCCATAGTTATGTTTCGTTGCATTACAATGTATGACCACCACCCACATGAAGGCTTAAACCCTGCTATCGTATGGTTTATACCATACGTTATAGTTTCGTCACCCTATTTCATAACACCTTGTAACATTACTAATACACTATAAGCAAGGTTATTATATTACAATGACAAGGTTAAGTGAAAGGTCCATTTATGGTCTACGTTAGCCTTAAGTCAACCAAGACTTATGTATTTAAAATCATGTAATCCACCATAGGGTTCAAGGCATAATAAGATATGAATCTTAGGCTTAAGAAATAAACTTCACACCATACAATTAAGTCCTAAGCTTTTGCTTAGCGAACGTGGAATATGGAATATGCCATGTTAACTACGTTAACCCTTACAAATCAATGGTTGGGTTTTGAAATCCACGTATCTAATGTGCAAAATGGAAAAATATAAGAGGAGTTAATAATTATTAATAGGCTAAAACATAAATAGTAATTAATACAAAGATATGAAATGAAGAATTTAAAAGACCAGAAGGAAATATAATTACTGAACAAGAGCTTTAGCAGTAATAATTAAATTGACAAGAATAGTAGCTATACCTATTATAATTTGGAGTAAAAAGATAACCAAAGTCAACCAACAGTATGATATTTAAGGCCACAGTTTTCCATACGATTTGAACAAGTTTTCGTCGCAAGCTTGAACTGCATGTAAATAAAAGTGGTGCCTTAGTTCGATTGAACTAAGTAAGCCAGCGTAGAAAACTAATACTTTACCTCTCAAAGCATCATGGGAGAAAAAGTCCCGCCACTCTGCCCACTTTGTTTCCACAAAAAAAATTAATTTAGGGCTCCATAATTAACAAGTGCGACAATGTAGAAAGGACGAAGCACATAAATCCAATGACGACACATACGTGACAAAAGTGTAAACATATTACTAGGTAGTAAATAGTAGTACAAAAGCATAAGTAAAATACATTAAAAGTAATGACTGAAATATAAACGATAGAACGTAAGAACAACACACGACTAAATAGAGATACATAAAGTGTACGATAGAGTTCCGTAAGTAAATAATGTTCCATCTAGGTAGTTTTTACTAGCCTATAATTTTTTTTTATTTTCAATTTTTTGGGACATTACACCAATACTGTTGGTGTGATGAATGTTCAACACAAGTTTTTTTGAATGGTGTGCATATATTCGAACGTGTGAGGGCCAAGATCCCTCGGCTCTCCCCACCATTCCTCAACGCAAAGAGTAATGCTAAATACCAAAGCCCTCGGGGTCTTTTACTTAGGTTTTAAACTCATGTCCAGATGGATAGCACTCGAAAGATCATCACGTGATCACTTTTAAAACCCCACCTACCTCCACGTCAAATGAAATCTCAACCCATCTTGATATAGTTCAAAACAATTTCAATGTTATATATGTCATGATGCATACATATATTAAAACTAGTTCTAGCATATTGTAAAAAGGACTTTGCATACTTTGATCCATTAATATGTTTTCCTTTTGTCTTGTTCTTCGCTTAGCATTGTTAAGGTCACCAAGGTATCCATACCTATGACTCTTAATTGTTAAAAAACACAAGATGAGTTCTCCATCGAAAAAACCTGCATAAATATAAAGTAGGAAATGCATTAGCTTGATAAGCTAAGTAACACCTATCATCTGGTAACCCAATCTTCAAAATAGGACTTGTAAGCAACGATTTTAGAAAATTTAAAGCATGATGATAACCATCCTTATGAAAAAACAAAACAAGCACACAAATCGTAACTTACGTCAAGGAAAATATAGCATATGAACATTGGGAACCAAGTAAGTTAGCATAAGACTTGAAAACTGTAATCTAGAGCAGAGTAATATGGATAATTAACGCAGTGACCTTAATCAATTTATTAAGATGTAGGGTTTATAATTTTTGAAACCCGTTTTAGTCTTCTAAATGATCTTACATGTAAATTTTTTTTACTATTGTAAGTTTGGTGTTGTTACATGTGGTATCCGAGCGAGTTTTCAACACTAGGCCCGAAATTGGCTCAACTCGCATGCTCACTGCAAAAACAGGAAAACATAAATACTGACTATGTTTAAAAATTGTTTCTGCACAGATATATAAATTTTTATTTTGTAGGAAATGGAATGAGTAGAGGCATTTACTAAATATGGATTGTAACATCTCGAAATTTAGTAAAAAAAAATTAAATATAGATCTATCTCCATTTATGCAGGTTAAGTGAATTCATACAACATTTAACTGGTGTATATCCATTTGAACAATAAATTATTTATTATGACAACATACTTATCTTCACAAAATTGTAATGCGACATATTGTTTTGATGACTCTACTTAAATGACGTTAAATTATGATAGGAACGTCATATTTATTTTCCATCAATTTAAGCTTTTGTGATTGCTTATGTTTTTCTGTTGAATGCTATTTGTCCCTAAAAAAATAAGATCCAGGAAGGTGGGGTATGGGTCTTACTTAGATTATTTATCTAAAGCACTCTTATGTAAATTCTTACAGGTAAATACAACAAAGGATTATAACCTCCTAGCTATTGCAAGGTCCTAAGCTAGGATATACAACAAATCCTAAGCAAAAGCCTAACCAAAATATAAAAAGGAAAACAAAACTATCCTTACCATAATACATTATAAGCATACAATAAGAAACACATTATGGCATCGATGAAAAGCAAAGGTTTGGAAACTAAATCGATTTGATGTTTAGGTTCTTGGACTAAATGCGACATTGAGCAGGCCATGTGATGGCTTTAATGCACAAATGGGCGAGCATGTAAGTCAACTCTTAAAACCCTAAGGGTTTAAATGTTCCTAGATTTTTGTTATCGGTCTGTTGCTGCATTTTTTTTGTTAAAAACCATGGTTAAACAGAGGGGAAGAGAGACTAGAGCTTGGCCTCGGCATTTGGCCTCCAGGATATTGGCCTTGCCCTCTATCGTGTAACATCATATCAGACTTACTATGAAGTTGGCTCGTGGCCTACACCTTTGTTTCCTTTCTTCCAAACTTGGTGTCTGTCATCCCTAAGTTGTTTTCTCTTGTGGCGTGTTTCAACAAAAGTGGCAATGAAACTTTCACTGCCTCCACAATCTATTACATTGCAGGGTAAGTTTCTTCTTATGGTTACCTTATTGTTTTTCACTATGATGAATATAGTTTAAGATTCAAAGTTTGACCTCTGTGTGTTTCATGTGGAGGAGGTTCGGCTATGGATTATTGCATTGGGTTTTCAATGGTATCTACGTTTGATGGCGTTTGGTCCTGGTAAGACCTGTCCCCTTGTTTCCCCATGGCTCTATGGCTTGTGGGACTTGTGGCTTAACCAATGTTCTCTTGGCTTGGACTGTTCCTACGTTTTCCTTGTCGTTAAAACAATGGTAACCTCCATGGTTATTCCTTGTGGCATTTAAAAGTGGTTTTTAAAAGAAATATCCTCCTCGACCGTGATGTTGAAGGACTGAAATATGTTTACTTAGTTTCTATGGGTTTTAAAAGACATAAATCCTCTTTTTTGGAATGTTAAATATTCGTTGGACTATCATCCTGAGACTTGTAAATGTTTACTTTTATGTGAGACTCATGTAAGGGTTTTGTTGTAATTACAAAGTCGATGTTTTTTCGGAAATGTTGTCTCGATTATCAACTCTGTGGTTTTTTCATTTTCTATTGAAATATTTTTAAGGCCGAAGGGTTGTTTCTACTTTCCAACACTTAGTTTAAGCAATAATGGATTAGTGAAATGTTACGGTCGTGAGGCTATTGCTCTATTTAGATTAGCTTAGAGATTGGGTCGTGGGGTCTCTGTCAAGCCAATAAATGTTAAGTGGATATCACTACTCAGATAGTAAATATTTAAGTCAAAGCCGTAAGCCTGTTACGATTCCTTATTTAAGGTTTTTACTGTATGTTCTATTTGATGGATAAATAATACTAAGATGGTCGTCAGCCTACAACCAGGGTTGTGTTCTATCAATAATGTCAATTTAGTATTTTCAATTGAAGTAAATACTTATATTTGGTTGGGCCATACAACCTTTGTATTTTTATCTATGTTTCATATATCTAAAACCCTTGGCATAATTCGATCTGATAACCTATGTTACAGAGAGAAACTTCCTATGGCTTGGGGTGTACCACAATAGACAGCTAGACCTAAGAAATCAATCCCTTTCTAATATGCAAGAAAAACCAAACATCTAACACTAAAGGATTTCAAATCATACCTTATTCTAGATAGTTGAAGTAGATCCCCATTGAGATTTTTCCAATCCCGCTTGCGCTAGCAATTTGCTCTCAACAACAGCAAACAAGACAAGCATGCTATATAATATGGTGTTAGATCTACTCTAGCATATATAATCAACAATGTAAAAGAAATTACACATATCCATGGATTCAATGTTCATTCAAATACACATTATTGGACAGGAAAATATATTTCTATTAATCAAATCAGAGATTATGCAAGTGACAAGCTCCGTTGGCATGTTTGCGAACCAGAGAAACTGAGTCCTCCACCTGGGCCTCCACCACCTCAATCCTACATCTCTTGATAGCAAGATCATAAGCAAAGGAAATATTGGGAAGAACACAAAGTGCTCCAAAGGGACAAAGGGATGTAGACTCAAGTATATGCAAGCTACAACAATAATGGACTATAGTTTCCTTGCTCTTCAATTCCTCCTCTTCAATGTATCCAAGGGGTTCCTTATATAACACTCCAAAGGGGTAACGGAGGGTCAAATCTGAGCGATCTCGAGGTATATGGAAGGAAAAGAGTCAAGTGGTTCGGACACACATCAAGGAAAACTCCAAAAATATTTGGATTTATGCACACATCCTAATCTATGGAGGTTTGAGGTCAAAAGTCGCATATACACGTGAGTATGGGATTAAAAGTCATGTAAAACAATAAACATGTGTTTTTAGGGATGAACTTGGAAACATCAAAGGATAATATCAGTCCATAGGGTCTAAACAGTCTGCAGAGGGACGGAGAAGGCCATAAATATGTAATCAACCATGTGTGGTAAAATCAACTATAACAACCTAGTTATTTATTACTTATTTTTAATGCTTCATTTATAGAAAATTGTAATTAGGGTTTTAGGCCATGAGGCCAAAGTAATATTAGTTCTGTTATATATTTGTAATTCGATTTATATATATATATATATATATATATATATATGTAACAAGATTGATGCATAAGGATATTAATAGATTCTTTGTCTAGTTATAGTTTAGCATTGGTATTTTTAATATTCTTATAGTTATATAATTCCCTTCAACTATCGCAGGTTTATAGGGTTTGAACCCTTGACATGTATTGTTCTTTAATTTAGATGCTAAGTGTTCCATAAATTATTTCCCAAAACTGTAAATGGTTTGTTATGATTTATGCTTTAAGATTCTAGACTTGGAAGGTAATGACTTTAATACTAAGTATTTCAATACTATGATAGCATATATATATATATATATATATATATATATATATATATATATATCCTACAGAGTTATATGTATTCTTGCATAGTTCTTAATTGATTCTTTTAAACCGTATTTTTGTTGTTGGTTAATACTGATAATTAAAATGCTAATATAATATTATCTAAGTAAATATCAGGTATACCATGTGATAAGAGGGGGATTCAAACTCTAGTTGGAAACTAACAATTCTAATTAAATTAGTTGTATTGTAACTAGTGTGAGCTGAAAAAGAGAAATGGTTTGTCTATTTATATCAATTATTATCCTAATCTATGTCTGTAATGATGGATCTTAATACCTTTAAAGTAATTAACATTAGAAAATTGATTATAATATCATAAGAAGATAACTACAATTTTTCTTCTATAGAGAAGATACAATGTGGAGAAGTTACCATCAAACTTTGTAGATGACACACATACTTTATAAACAAAATACAGATATAGAATTACATCACAAAAAAATAAAAAACAATTTAGAACCTAGATAATTTGCAGAAGGGGGACAAACACCCAAAGGAGACCATTCCACACAATCGTCTTCTGAAGCAGCCAATATTACTTGCTTAGGACCATCGAGCCTATTCACTAAACCACTAGGAAGAAGAGGTTGTACAATAGTACACACATAACTCTCTACAAAATTATAACTCAATAGCAGACTTAGCTCAATAATTTCACTTTAGCTACCCCCTCATCAAATTCCATGTGTGCCTGACTTTTCAGTTTGCAGCAATCACAAGGTTCATTCACTTGGAATAGAATGTAGTGAGCCTCCTTCTCAATTCGATATGGTATTTATAAGATTGCCTAGGCCTTTGGGTCAGTTTTGAAATTAAATGAGCCACCTTCTTAGTTCTTCCTCTTAGGGAACATGACCACAATTTTAGGGATTTTGCTTCCTACAATAGCTAGAAAGTGAAGTGCTAGTGCCGCCACTTGTCATTCAGCCTTCTACAGCTGCTCATTCCTCCTAGTAGGTCAGTGAACACACTTTCAACAGTCTCATTTGGATAGGCATCCCTCCATTTAATTATTTAAATAAAATAAATATTCAATTACAGTCGTCCTTGACCAACTTGGTCATAAAAACTTTACAATAATTTTAACATATCATTTTCTCAAATAAATAAAACTATTTATTTTTTTTCAGTTCTAGGTGGCTTACAAACACCCACCCTTAAGTTCAACATCATCCTCGATGTTTTTTAAGTTTATTTTGGGTCTTCCTGGAATAGAGTTGGATATGCCTCCCACATATGACTCTCCAATTCCCAGGTTGCTTCATCTAAGCTGAGGTGTTTCCATTGCACATTTACATGTCCAATGGTGCCATCCCAAAGAAAAATTTCCCTCCTATTGAGAATATAGTTCAGTTCCACCTAAAAAATCTCTTTTGGGTTCTACCTGAATAACATTTCAGTCGATCACATTAGTAGCATAATGCGCATACTTTTCAATATGGAAATATGAAATCCAATATGTATTCTAATATTAGGTGGAAAAGCTAATTGATATGCCACTGGTCCAACTCTTGCCAATATTTCGAATGGTCTACAATAACTGGGTGCTAATTTAGCACAGCTCCCCAACTTAAATGAGCTCTTTCAAGGTTTTACCTTAACAAAAACATGCTCACCTACTTGGAATTATTTTTGAGTTCTTTTAAGGTCTATCTGACTCTTTTGTCTGTCCTGAGTAGTTTTCAAATTGCTTTGTTCTTGTTTCACTGTGAGTTCGGGTTCTTTTAACATGTCAAGTCCTAACATTAATCTGTCAACTGGATTACTCCATGTAATGGGAGCATTAAATTTCATACCATATAATATTTCAAAAAGTCTGAGTTTAGTTAAATCTTGATAATGATTATTATACGCAAATTCAACTAAGTGAAAATAATCTTCCCATTTCTTAGGATAATCTCTAACATACATTCGTAACATGCCTTCTTGTACTTGATTAACTCTTTTTGGTTTTCCATCCATTTACAGATGATAAGAAGTATTGAAATTCAATTTAGTATCTAGTCTTTTAAACAATGATTTCCAAAAATTACTAGTAAATTTAGGATCTCTGTCAGAAAATTATTACCTTCGGAATTCCGTGTAACCGAAAATTTTCCTTGATAAATATGTCAGCAATGTTAGCATCCTTATGAGTTGTTTTAAAAGTTATAAAGTGTGCTTCCTTTCTTAATTTATCCACTACTACCATTATTGAATCATTCAGTTTCTGATTTTTAGGAAATCCAATTATAAAATCAAGACTGATAACTTCCCATTTCCAATTTCGAATTGACAATGGTTGCAAAAGACTGACTGGGTGTTGATGATCAACTTTAACTTGCTGACATTCTATACACCTAGCTATATATTCGACAACTTCATTTTTCATATTAGGCCAAAAATACTATTTTCTCAACATTGTTATCATCTTTTGATACCCCAGATTCCCGGAATAAGGACTCTTATGTACTTCATTTAAAATCAACAATTTAATTTTCGGTATGTTAGGCACATAAAGTCTATTTTTATACATCATTAATCCTTTTTCATTTAAACTGTAATCTATTTTTACATTTTCTTATTAATTCTTAGTTACTTTTTCTCTTAGGTTTTGGTATTCATTGTCCATTTTTATTCCTTCTTCCAATTTATCATATAATTTTGTTTTATAACTACTAATGGAAGCTATAAAATTCATTATTGCATTTCTGCTTAAGGAATCAACCACTTTGTTTTCCTTTGCTTTGATGTGTTTGATTTCAAAATCATATTCGCTAAGGAAGGCTAACCATATACCTTTCCTTGCGTTCAAATTTTGTTGATCAAACAAATATTTTAATCTTATATTATGATACAATAGTAGAAATCTTTTACCAATTAGATGATGGCGCCACATTTTTAGAGAATGAATTATGACATCCAGTTCTAAGTCATAAGTGGCATAATTATTTTCGTGTGTTTGTAACTTCCTTGATTCATAAGCAATTGTGTGGTCTTCTTGTGTTAATACTCCACCCAAGCCTTCATTGCATGCATCAGTGCACACAACAAAATCCTTGTCTAGATATGTTATTTTTAGTATAGATGTCATATTTAATAATCCTTTTAACTTATTAAAGATTTCTTCACACTTTTGATCCCATACAAATCTTTTTCCCTCTTTTCTGCAAAGATGTTATGGGGTTCGTGATATTTGAAAATACTTCTATGAATTTCCTGTAATAACCCGTAATTCCCATGAATGATCTTACATCAATTACATCTTTGGGAACAAGCCATTCAATTATTTCTTTAATCTTATCCGGGTCTATTGATATTCCTTCCTTGGATATCATGTGACCTAGATACTGTATCTTATCTTTATAAAATTCACATTTACTGAATTTAGCATACAATTTATGTTCTCTCAGAACCTGTAGTATTATTTGCAGGTGTTCATCATGTTCTTCTTTGGTTTTCAAATAAATTAATATGTCATCTATGGAGACGACTACAAATTTATCTAAGTATTTACTTATGACAATGTTCATTAATTAACACATTAAAGTTGTTAGAGTATTCATTATCCCAAAGGGAATAACTACAAATTCATAGTTCCTGCATTGGGTTCTGAAAGCAGTTTAAAAAATATCTTCGTCTTTAATTCTGACTTGATGATATCCATATCTCAAGTCAAATTTTGAGAATATTGTCGCTCCGCGTATTTGATAAAACAGATCATAGATGCGGGGAAAAGGATACCTATTTTTAATTTTCATTTTATTCAATTGACAGTAGTCTATACATAGACGTAATGTACCGTATTTATGTTTAACAAACAAGACAGGTTCTCCCCAAGGGGATACACTTGGTCTTACATAATTTTTTTCTATCATTTCTTGTATTTGTAATTTTAATTCGTTAAGTTCTAAAATGTTCATTCGATAATGAGCCTTCGAATTCAGTACAGCTTCTGGTACTAACTCAATAGTAAAATCCATATCTCTCTTTGGAGGTAATCCTAGAATTTCTTCTGGGAAAACATCTGAGAAATCTTGTAGGATTGGAATATCATCGAATTTCAGCTTATCTTCTTTATCCATGTGTTCGTTATTTATTATATGTACAGAGAAGACTTTGCAACCTTTCCTTATATCCTTTTTCATTTGTAATGTTGAGATTTTTCTAACCGAAACTTTCCTAGTATCCCTTTGACTGTAATTCTTTATCCTTTATCATTTAAAAAAGTAAATGCTTTTTGAAAATAATTTAAAATACTTTATGTATTTCCAGCCAATCCATACCTATTAAAACATCATAAGACCCTAACGACAATACATTTAAATTTACTTGAGCTTTTGTCACGTCCCCTCTCCTCATCTCGACAATGGAGAGGACACAACTACACTGTTGTTGCTCTATTAGACTGGGAAATCTATCCCCATGAACATAAACCAAAATGCATTGCAAGTAAAATATATAGAGATGCATAACAAATGCAAATACAATGGAAGAAACACATTGCAAGCATTCTACATGGCACATCTTAAACAAATGAAAATACTTATCTTGAGAAGAAGCTTCCCCACAACTAGCTATGTCGTTGCAACATTCCACCCAACCATAGGCCAATGTGCTCATCAATCTCTCAGCACCACTGCCACCCCTAAGTTGGGCATGATTTCCACAAGGAACTAGGGAACAACAGACTTAAACAGAGCAAGACCATACACCCACAGTCAAGCCAACACACAGTCGGGTTTCACAGACTATCTATCCAAGCCAATAAACAATTGGGTTTCACAGGCTACTAAGGAAACAAGCCCATAACATATGGGTTCCTTGGACTTACTCAACCAAGCCAATAATCACATCTAAACACAACCAAGCCATCTAATAGATGGGTTCCTTGGACTTAATCAGCCAAGCCAACACAAGGGAATCACATCCCAACATAGTCAAACCATCTAACAGATCGGTTCCTTGGACTTACTCAGCCAAGAAAAGATAAGGATTGACTTCACAGCAAAATACAAGTTTTGGGTATGGACAAAAACATCCTAGGAACCAGAATTGAAGATGGTAAATGGGGAAAAATGACCTAGAGTGAGCAATACAATTTTAGGTACGTCCCTAGGCTTCACAGGGGAAAAACGACCTCCATTCACACCCAAATCGTGAATCTGAATTCAGAAAATTCCTATGGACATTCCAGGAGCAAAAACGACTGCTATAAACCCCAAAAATCATGGTTCTCTTATGCCCATTCGCTCAGCAATACAAAAATGGATCTCTAGGAATGGGGAAATGGGGAAATGACAGAAAAATGTGAAGAAGAAATCCCAACCATTGAGCATTACCAAAAAAACCTCCCAACCTTGGAGAAAATGAAGCAAAGTACCAAAAACGTGAAGGGAAACGCACAGGAGCTCCAGTTGCATGAGAGAGCAGAATGTATGGGTGAATAATGGCTTGGGCCTCCATTTCCAAGTATTTACTTGGCCCATAAGTCAAAATTCAATTTCCCAAAAATGGGTGGCTTCCCCAATACGAATTTGATTTCCATACTCTTCCCATCCCAAGGAATTAAATACCTCAACCAATTTCTAAATGATTGGGCACAAAACACAGCATGGGTAGTTGACAGCTTTATGGGTTCTCCCTTTGACATTTGGATTTACCCTAATGGCTCAAGGGCTTGAATATTCCCCCCCAATTCCTTGTGAAATCATGCCCCCATCTCTTTAATGTTGCATTGGCATAGCTAGTTGCGGGTATTTTTATTAATTGCATATTCACATGATCTCCAAAATTATAATATTGTGCCATCGGCTAACATGATAACCATAGGCATCGATTTTAATTAGCGAAACATATAACAACACTAAATCCATGGTGGGGCCTTTTCCTTGAGCTCCACACCATGATTTAATAATGTTATTTACATTATATATAATTTAATGCAATTGAAGTCACAACTGAGGTATTACAATTTTAAACCGACTCAAAAACATTTCACAGCTTTGAACATAATTAACTACTTTTCTTTTGGTTCCGATAAATAATTGTACCAACCAGGACTTTTACAACTTTTTCAAAGATAATTTGCATTTTTCTGCGATACTAGGTGACACATAGCTTAAACTGGCACATGGGTCAATCAGAATAGAAACAGGATGGTTTTGTATCATACCTTGTACTTCTACCATGGAGGTTTGATCATCAGCCTGTCGATTCTCCAAGGCTGCATTGATTTTGGGAATTTCATTTGCCACATCACCAATGGTTTCTTCCTCTTGAATAGTATGTACATTGTTGTATTTTCTCCTTATGTTTGGATAGTCCTTTGCATAGTGAGTTCCCTGGCATTCCCAACACTTTACAGTTTCTTTAGGTTCATTATTTTTAACATAATTATTAGGCATGTCTCTTCCTTTTGGTGTTGTAATGTTTTGTTGTGTTTTACTGTTAAAATATGTCCCTTGATGATTATTATTAGAGAAATTCTAAGAGTTATTTTCGAAACTTTTATTTGGCCTAAAACCTTTTCTTCTCTGGTCAAAGTTACTTGCTCTCTTATTCTTCCAGTCAGGTATGCTTTCTCTCTTGTTACTTTGTTCATAACATAAGTTATCTTTTCTCATTGCCTCTTCAAGGGTCTTCAGATTATCAAATTCAATTACCTATCCTTGAATCTAGTAGGAAAATAGCTTACAAACCTCTGTATTTTAGGATTTTCGTTAATTATATATGGTACATATCTTAGTAAACTTAGAAATTTGCTACTTAACTCTTTCATTAACATTGAACCTAGTTTCAATTCACAAAACTCTTTATCTATTTCTTCATAATACTGTTTAGACTGAGAATTTTCTTTTAAATTACTTTTTAAAGACTCTCTAGGTTAAATACTTTTGCTTAAGGCTTTTGACTCTTTTTATGTCCTACCACAAGATGTCAACTTTTCTGGTTATGTTGTAGATAGCCATATGGGATTTCATTCAATCGGAGTAGTTATAAATCTGAAAGTACTTTTTCATCCCCAATAACCAAGCCTCAGCTTCTTCACCCTTTGCCACTTCCCCATTAAACATGGGAGGTTTTATCTTTTTAAATTCTCCTTAGATCTCTTCATAAGGTGTATACTTCATTTTTCTAGGACTACGGTCACTTTCGCTACTTTCACTAGTGCATTTATACTTTCCTCTATGCGACCTTACTTTAACTCTTGAAGAAGATTTACTTTCACTATCAGAAAATTTTAATTTATTACCCTTGTGTTTGTATGAAACTGTTCCAGAATCAGTTTCATACTCCTTTATTTTATCTTTACCTCTGTTGTGTATTTTGTCCAGTAAAATCTATTTTAGATCTAAAATTCTTTCATTATCCACTTTCACAGTTTGTAGTTCATCTTTTAATTATTTCACGGTTTGAAGTAACTCTAAGGGTTGATTATTTAATTCCACATAAATGTTATCTAGATTATTGTGATGGGATCCATTTTCAGCAGATGTTTCAACTCCTTCCATTTCCTGCAAAATATAATTTATATTTATGTACAGAAATAATTTTAAAATATGATCAGTATATTTTGTTTCCTGCTGCATGCGAGTGAGCCAATCAGGCCTAGTGTTTGGAAAGTTGCTTTGATACCGCATGTAACATCTTGAAATTTCGTAAAAATAAATAAATAAATATAGATCTATCTCCATTTATGCAGATTAAGTGAATTCATACAACCTTTAACTGGTGTATATCCGTTTGAACAATAAATGATTTATTATGAAAACATACTTATCTTCACAAAACTATAATGCAACATACTATTTTGACGACTCTACTTA
Source organism: Pseudotsuga menziesii (assembly GCA_001517045.1). Lineage (NCBI taxonomy): Eukaryota > Viridiplantae > Streptophyta > Pinopsida > Pinales > Pinaceae > Pseudotsuga > Pseudotsuga menziesii. Next base: position 75,324 of record LPNX010183686.1, read on the forward strand.
ATTGACGTTAAGTTATGATAGGAACGTCATATTTGTTTTCTGTCAATTTAACTTGTTGTGATTGACTATGTTTTTCTCTTGAATTTTATTTGTCCCTAAAAAAATAAGAGCTGGGAAGGTGGGGTACGGGTCTTACTTAGCTTATCTGGCTAAATCACTCTTATGTAACTTCTTGCAGGTAAAGAGGAAAAATGATTATAACGTCCTAGCTATTGCAAGGTCCTAAGCTAGGATATACAACAAATCCTAAGCAAAGGCCTAACCAAAAGATAAAATGGAAAACGAAACTATCGTTACCATAAGACATTATAAGCATACAATAAGAAACAAATTATGGCATCGAGGAAACGAAAAGGCTTGGAAACTAAATTGATTTGATGTTTAGGTTCTTGGACTAAATGGGACATTGTGCAAGCCATGCGATGGATTTAATGCACTAACTGGCGATCATGTAAGTCACATCGTAAAACCCTAAGGGTTAAATGTTCCTAGATTTTTGTTATCGGTATGTTGCTGCATTTTGTTTTGTTAAACACCGTGGTAAAATAGAGGGGAAGAGAGTCGAGCTCTTGGCCTCGGCCTTCGGCCTCTAGGCTATTGGCCTCACCCTCTATCGTGTAACATTGTATCAGACTTATTGTGAAGAAGTTGGCTCGTGGCCTACACCTTTGTTTCCTCTCTGGAAAACTTGGTGTCTGTTGTCCCTAAGTTGTTTTCTCTGGTGGCATGTTTCAACAAAAGTGGCAATGAAACTCTTATTTCCTATGCAGTCTATTACATTATAGAGTAAGTTTCTTCCTATGGTTACCTTATTGTTTTTCACTATGATGAATATAGTTTAAGATTCAAAGTTTGAAATTTGTGGGTTTCATGTGTAGGAGGGTCGGTTATGGATTACTACGATGGGTTTTGAATGGTCTTTGCATTTGATGGTGTTTTGGTCCTGGTAAGACTTGTCCCCTTATTTCCCTATGGCTCTGTGGCTTGTGGGACTTGTGGCTTGACCATCGTTCTCTTGGCATGGACTATTCCTACATTTTCCTTGTTGTTAAAACAATGATAACCTCCTTGGTTCTTCCTTGTGGCATTTCAAAGTGGTTTTTAAAAGAAAGATCCTCCTCGACTGTGATGTTGAAGGACTGTAATATGTTTACTTAGTTTCTATGGGTTTTAATAGACATAAATATTCTTTTGTGGAATGTTAAACAGTTATTGGACTGTCATCCCGAGACTTGTAAATGTTTTCTTTTATGTGAGACTCCTGTAAGGGCCCTTTGTTGTAATTACACAGTCAATGTTTTTTCAGAAATCTTGTCTCGATTATCAACTCTGTGGTTTTTGTTTTCTATTAAAATATTCTTAAGGCCGAAGGGTCATTTCCACTTTCCAACAATGTTGTAGGTAGAACAGATCCCATTTTTTATCCAAAACATGGGAGCCCCAATTTTATATGAAAATGTAATTTTCGAATTCCTTAAGTTGTTTTGGGGTCCCCATAACGTTTATCATGGTTTCTATGATTTGACTTAGTTAACATTTTTTGAAATTTATGCATGTTTTGTGTGTTTTTGGTGATTTGGGGAAAGACTAACTTTTCCCAAAAAATGTGTCTAACCCACAACCCAAAACCCACAATGCGGATTGCAAAAGCTTGGTTTTATGTTTGTGACTTTTCCGTCCCACATCCCACAACCCACAATGTGTATTGCGGGTGCAAAAACATTTGTTTTTATAAGTACAGTTTGTCATCCCGCAAATTGTGGATTGCAGATTATGGGAAGTAGTTTGATTTATTATTTGTGTTGTGTGTTCCCGCAACCCACAACCTACAATTGTGGATTGCAGGAAAGTGAATAAAATTCAAATCTCGCTGCTTGATTTCGCATCCCGCAAGATTTGATCCCGACCGTCTATTGCTTTTAATCCTATGGTCTAAATTCAACCCACAGAAAATCTATAAATAGACAGGTCCTTTGTATTTTCTTTACCATTTTCACTTTCGAGAATTACCTTGCTGCGTGAGTTTTTATTGCAATTTTTACCAAAGATCAATTTCACAGTTCCAGTCAATTCCAGGTTAGCTTTTTCTATCATTTATATGTTTTATTGTTTACTGTTGTTGTGTTTCTTAATTGGTTTTGATTTCGTGTTTATGTGTCTAAACATATTTTTTCAATTTTCCAAAAATGGCTCGAATTACTTGCTGCAAGAACATTCAAAAATCCTATGCTGACCAAAGACCCAAACTTCAACATGTTCTCCGACACCAGTGGTAGAATCACTAAAACTTACCAGATTGAATGGCCCAAGATATACTCGATTTTTTATAATGATGACCTCTCAGATATCCAAAATGACTAGTCATCTTATCAGAAAATTAGGGATTTCAGGCTACATACCATTGCTTCCAGACCATCTATCCTTCCCTACACTGACCCAGTCAAATGGATTGTGGACCATGCAAACCCTAAAGATCAGTCCTTTAATGATAGTGTTGGGTCACAGCTAGCTACCTTTCGTCTTGAGGTCTTTACCAGAAATTATGCTCTTAAACCAACCGTGCAGCCCCTCAACTCTAAGTTTGCCCAATCCTCTAAGACTAGGTAAAATTTTAATGAAATACTAAAATCCTGGATGAATGAACCTAGCAAGTTCTCATAGAGGGCTGACAACCTATACCTTGTTGCCTAGTTTAGGGAACCTTATTCCTTATTGGTAGCCATGTTATGTAGGTTGTATGGCCTCCCCAACTATTCTGTCTTCAAGGATGAATGGGAACTGATAGCTCATCATGTCCTAACAACTAGTGAATCTTTTCCATGGGCGTCTATCTTGTCATTGGAGCTTAAAATGACTATCCAGGATTTTCAGAAAGCTACTTCTAGGAAGAAGTCAAATTTCTTATTTTCGGCCTTTATTATTGATGTATTCTGCATCGAGTTCCAATATCCCAATTTGGGATGGAACTAGACTTTACCGGCCCCTCTGATACCTATTTACTATTCATCACTATGGGATACTAACTATGCAGCTATGTTCTATGACATCTGTGAACATTTTTTTCACAACATTTATTTTTCAATATTCAAACATGAAGCTCCTGCTTTTTCAGCTGAGGCCAGAACGTTCATTGCCACAATGGGTGATTGGTATGTTGCTCAGTATTTTCCATATATTAGAATTTTGGGGGGCAATACTATTCATATGATGCCCAAGATAGTTCCTGACAGGTTGGTTATTGAAGAGGTATCTTTCCAGACTATCACTGATGGTGTCTACAAGAAACTTGTCGCTCCTAAAATAAAAGGATGGCCTGAGTTTCCTTTGAATATTAGGTCATTGGTCATCCCAAATTCAACTTGGGCTGTAGTGTTAGGTGATCAAATAGCCTCTTTGAAACTTGGTCTTGCTCTCAAAATAAAACATGATCCTAAAGGGTTTCTTGATGTTCATTTAAAGAAAAACCATGTCAAAGGTGGTTATGTTCATGAGGAAGTCCTTAATGAATCTATCTATCATGGGGTGAATACCTTTTCTGAGGTATTAGCGAGGGATAAGAGCAAAGATGAGCATAGCCACATTTTACAACATCAATAAGAGCTTGAGGCTAGGGTTCTGGGTTACAGAGAAATGGAACTTGACCTCCTTGAAAAGGTAATAAAGGATAGGGAAGAGAAGGAAGCCCAAGAAACAAAAGTTCCATCAGTGGTAACTTATCTAGATGGAGATAAAGGAAAAATCCCTATGGAGGACCTACCACAGGTAACTATTGCTCAACAACTCAAATCTCTAATGCATACTTCCTAGCAGTCAAAGCAGAAGTTAGGACATATTTCATTAGTTCTGGACACTCAAGTAGCTGCAGCAGGTAAGCCTGCTACTAACATTCAGGTAACTACTGCAGTTACCTAGGTATGTGATGAACAAGCAATAGCTAAGGTTAATCCATTTAAGGAACAAAAAGTTCATATGACTGCTTCTCAAACCCCTACTATAGTTGAGAGATTGTGACACCGAAGAAGAAGTGCTTACCCCTATTCCTATGATTGAGGAAGTAACTGAGCATTTGCAAACATTTACAAATTTGTTTAATGATAATGAAATGGTGGGTTCTATCCCTAATCCGATGATTCTTGGATCTACTTCTGTTTTTAATTCTGCAACTTTAGCATTGCTCATTTCATCCATCCAAACTCTTTCAACTTTTCCTGCTGGAGCAATCCCACCATCTTTGTTATCTCAGCTCTATCACTCTTTTAATTTTACATCTTCTTTTACCTCAACCACCTCATTCCAACCTTCCATGCTCTCATCTATTGTTGCAGGCACCCATTCTCTGAGGACTCCTCTACAATTACCCTCTTTCACCTTTTCATCATCACCCATTCCTAAATGAATTTTGGTAGCTTCATCATCATTTCCAACTGAAAACATTTCCTTTCCACTCTCTAAAACTTCCATTCCAACCCTCTCTTCAACCTCTGAACCATCAAGTGTTCAGTACATCTATTCCTCCTTATTTACTTCCCATGTCACTATGCCCATACCCACTCCCACCATCACTCAGACATCTTCCTTGGTTTCAATAGTAAATGTGACTTCACCCTTTACTGAATCAGTGGCTGAGTTTGAAGAATATAATGTAGTCCCTCTTAGGTATTATTTTTACAGCAAATCATCCAAGGCAGTGCAGAGAAAAGGAAATAAGAGAAGCATAGATCAAGGTGGTGTTGAAGTTAATCAGATAATCTGGACATAGAAATTTGGTGATCCTCAGGTAGATGTTGATACGGCTAAACCTTTGGGTGCATTCACAGGTGCTAACCTTGATGCAGTTAACACATTGAACATGGATTTTGATAGAAGAAAGGAAGAAATAAGCAAGCTTGAAGAAGAGCTCGACAGAAGCAGAAGGGAGCATAACGCTTATGTTGCTGATCTTAAAATGGCATCTGAAAACAGGTTGAATGAATTGCAACTGAAAAATACTTCTCTCCAGGATGAATTGCATAATGAACATACTACAAATGCCAATGTTACACAAAGGATAGCTACACTTGAAAAACAATGTGAAGATGTAACTGCAAGTGCATATTCCTTTGCTTTCTCTGGGTTTTCCCGGCAAGAGTTCAAAGATTTGGCCATCTAGACCAATCAAGAACATCATGAATTAGCAACTGAATTATTCATAACTCTGGATGAAATTTTGGAATATCATCTTGCTTTTGGAAAAAATTTCTATTACTCTTGAAGACCAGGTATCCAAAAGAGAACAAGCTTCTAAGGCTTATGATGATATTCTAGATTGGCAAAGGTATATAAAAGATAGGCCAGACGGAATCACTATCCTTATCAGCTTCTAGTTGAATAAATTCAGGACTATGTTGTGTGCTTGGCTTGACCTAAATGAGATGATTAAAGATACCATTAAGAAAGCTTAGGGTATATGTAGGAGGAGGTGGTATGCTATGGACAATATCATGGAACTACTACACTTCCCTACCGTGGATCTCTTGAAAATTCTTGTCTACCAAAACTGATGGTTGATCAGGTTGAATGCCAATGTGACGAGGCCAAAGAGAAGATTCAAGAGCTTAACCATATCAGCATTGAAGATGTGGATCAACTAATCAGACAACCTATTGCTATTCAGGACAAGATCCACATTTTTGTCTGCATCTAGCACAAGTCGGCCAAAAATGAAATTGAAATTTTGAAGTGCGATGCTCAACTTGGGTTCGAATCAGCGAATTATCCAAAAATAGATGAACTGTTGGATATTTGTACTAGGTGGCGATATTTTCTTTTCCATTAGTTTTATATGGATTCTACGATCCCAGTTTCATGGGGATTCATTCTTTCGTAATCATTATTTAAAGGATAGATTTCTCATGAGTTAGGGGATTTTTCTGGAGGGAAAAAATCAGCTCGAGGGATTGGAGATACTCTGTTTAATTCGGAGTTTGTAATGTCTTGAAGACTTTTATTTAATACAGCTATGTTATTCTTGAATCTCTTCTTGTTTATTTGGTCAAGTTTATTTGATAAATATTGGTTTTTCCTCTCCAGAATTTTTACTATCGCTATCTAACTCATTTGCAAATTATAAGCGCATTGATCTACAGTTCTTATTTTTCTTTACTCGTGATATGTGTACCTGTTTTAAAAGAATTTATTTAATTAAAAAACTTATCTATTTTTGCAAATGATTTTACAGTAAATATTATAATCAATGTTAAAATTTTAATTGACATTTTAGTTATAGATTGATCTTGAATATGCCAAACATTTAAGTTATTGTTGGTCAATTTTAATTGGTTAATAGTAATTTAAATCGATTAGTAACTAGTCTATTTCACATTTATGTTTAATTGATGAAACACTTATCTATTTTCATTTGAAGTTGATCTACAAACCAACACGACATCTTATTAGAGTGGTATTCACTTAGATTAGATTTCTTCTTAGTTAGGTTCATTTTTATTTATGTATTCCAAACATTCAGTTTCCTTAATTGGGAAACAGATCCTCTTTAGGATCAGAAACATAAGTGTCAGCGGAGGCCTTAGTATCTGTGGGAGATTACTATACCAAATAGGCTAGGGATAGAACTATCCTTACATAGGACCTTTCGAAGATTTTTAGTCTGGGTTTTCCTCCTCTGTTGTGAGCTAGCTAGGAACCCATTCGAGCAACCTACATATCTGAGGCTTCAATAGGCACTTAGTTTAAGCAATAATGGATTAGTGAAATTTTACGGTCGTAAGGCCATTACTCTGTTTCGATTAGCTTTGATATTGGGTCATGAGGCCTCTGTCAAGCTGATAAATGTTAAGTGGATACCACTGCTCATATAGTAAATATTTAAGTGGAAGTCATAAGGCTGACGTGATTCCTTCTTTAAGGTTTTTACTATATGTTTTATTTGATGGATAAATAATACTAAGATGGTCGTTAGCGTGCAACCAGGGTTCTGTCCTATCGATAATCCCAATTTAGTATTTTCAATTGAAGTAAATACTTGTATTTGGTTGGGCCATACAACCTCTGTATTTGTATCTCTATTTCATTTAGTTGAAACCCTTGGTAGGATTCTATCCAATAACCTAGTTATTTATTACTTATTTTTAATACTTAGTTACAGTAAATTGTAACTGGGGTTTTAGGCCGTGAGGCCAAATTAATATTAGTTCTGTTATAGATTTGTAATTCAATTTATATATATTTGTAACAAGCTTGATCCGTAAGGTTTTTATTAGATTATTTGTCTGGTTATAGTTTAGCATTGGTATTTTTAATATTCTTATAGTAATATAATGTCATTTGACTATCGAAGGTTTATAGGGTTTGAAACCTTAACATGTATTTTTCTTTAATTTAGATGCTAAGTGTTCCATAAA
>LPNX010183686.1:82916-139536 GCA_001517045.1 Pseudotsuga menziesii
TTAATACTAATAATGAAAATTCTAATATAATATTATCTAAGTAAATCTTTGGTATACCAAGTGATAAGAGGGGGATTCGAACTCTGGTTGGAAACTAACAATTCTATTTAAATTAGTTGTATTGTAACTAGTGCTAGCTGAAAAGAGAGAAATGCATTGTATATTTCTATCAATGATTATCCTAATCTGTGACTATAATGACGGATCTTAAGACCATTAGAGTAATGAACATCAGGAAACTGATTATAATATCATAAGAAGATAACTACAACTTTTCTTCTACAGAGGAGATACAATGTGGAACAATTACCATCAAAATTTGTAGATGCTACACATATTTTATAAAAAAAATACTAATATAGAATTAAATCACAGATAAATAACAAATAGTTTAGAACCTGGATAATTTGTAGAAGGGGGACAAACACCCAAAGGAGGCCATTCCACCCAACTATCTCCTAAAGCATCCAAGATTACTTTCTTAGGACCCCCGAGCCTATTCATTGAACCACTAGGATGAAGATGTTGTGCAATAGTACACACATAACTCTCTAAAAACTTAGCACTCAATAATAGACTTAACTCAACAATCTCACTTTATCTATCTCCTCATCGAATTCCTTGTGTGCCTGAATTTTCAGTTTGCAACAGTCACAAGGTTCATTCACTTGGAATAGAATGTAGTGAGACTACTTCTCAATTCGATTCTATTTATAAGATTTCCTAGTTCTTTGGGTCAGTTTTGAAATTGGATGAGCGACTTTCTCAGTTCCTCCTCTCAGCGAACATGACCACAATTTTAGGGATATTGCTTCCTGCAACAGCTAGAAAGTGAAATTCTAGTGTTGCTACTTGTCATTCATCCTTCTATAGCTGCTCATTCCTCCTAGTGGGTCAGTGAACACCCTTTCAACGATCTCTTTTGGATATGTGTCCATTTATTTATTTAAATAAAATAAATATTGAGTTACAGTCATCCTTGATCAACTTGGTCATAAAAACTTTACAATAATTTTAACATAATGTTTTCCCAAATAAATAAATAAAAAATTTCAGTTCTAGGTGGGTTACATGGATCACATCATAATAATCCAAATAATATATATGTGGAAATAAATAATCAACCATCTGAATTACTTCAAACTGTAAAAGACTTAAATTCTAAATTACATACTGTTAAGGAAGATAATGAAAGGATCCTAAGAGAATAGGAAGAATTAAATCAAATACTGCTCGATAAATTATATAAAGAAGGAAAGGATAAAAGAAAATAACATGAATCTGAATCTGGAAATATATCCTACAAGCATAAAGGTAAGAAATTGAAATTTTCCGATAATGAAAGTAATTTCTCTTCAGGAATTAAAGTTAGGTCACATAGAGAAAAACATAAATACTCTAGTGAAAGTAGTGATAGGGACATCAGTCCTAAAAAGAGAAAATATAAACCTTACGAAGAAATTTCAGGAGTGTTTAAGAAGATAAAACCCCCTATGTTTAATGGTGTGGTGGAAAAAGGAGCATAAGCCGAGGTGTAACATCCCTAAATTTTATAAATACATACAAAATTATTTACTGCATGTAACTTTAAAAGTTCCTAGGAAACAATTCTGAGAGATGTTATACTTCATAATTCTTTTGTCGTAATGATAATGGTTTTATTAATAATTACAAGATTTATGTGCCATATGCCATTGTTTATCATTAGCATGCTTTGTTTTATGACCCTTTTGTCGATATTATGTCATACAATCTAGTTGACACTATTATGTGACAAAACTTCTTTTAAAGACTCTGTTGGTTACAAAGTTGTAAAATAAATTGCTTGTCGTTTCTTCAGGTTGCTTGTCGTTCCTTCAGTTTTGTTCCATTCATGAGTTGTTAAAGAAAATGGGTCATAGTATTATTTAGTCATTACGAATAATGCATGAACCTTCTTTTTCCTTTGCGCAGGTGGATGAGATCACCCTTAAATTTTACTGAGGAACAAACCTACACTAACAAGCAACAAAGTGATAAGGAAAGCTGATCCATCTTGGTTTGGGAAATACCCTAAACCTTATCCTAGTTTTGATCTTCATACTATATACTTATTCCCTATATATTCCTTAGCATGAAAAAGTTCTAACTAAAAAATATACTATATACCTAAACTATGACATACACTTGAAACTCTCCACCTTGGATAAAATATATCGTAAGCATTACGATAACCCTCCACACTACCATATGTTATAAGCTCCAAAGTGGGGAACAATATGCATAGAGTTTTGGTTTTAAATTATGATGTGAATAAAGACATAACCCTTGGAACAATATCGGTGAAATCAATATGCAAAGGATGTGACATAAAAACTTCCACATGCAAGCCATGTGGTCGCATTAAAACCTCCAGTTGGCGGGAAAAGGACATGGTGCAAAACCCTAGGGTTTTAATGTGTCGTAATTGTTGTGTTTGTCTTTTCAATGGGGTTCTAGTTTATGTTAATTGTTCTCTCATTTTTGCACTGGGCATTCGGCTGCTCGACCTCGTTGTTCTACTGTATGCAACCAAATATGGAGGAGCCATAAGAATCATCCCTCGACACCTTCTAAACCTTTCTAAGATCGAAGTGTTCATTGAAGAAGTTTGCAATCCTCATTTTGGTGGTGTTTGGGTGACTCTGATTAGATTTAAGAATTCTGATATAGGTAAAAATCCTTCCACATTGCCATTACGATTTCCCTTTTCTTTGTACATGATTTATGAAAATATTCTTTAACTTCCAGAACAATGTATGTGCAAGAGATTACCAGGTTGGCTCTTTGCGATGAGGATTTTGGAAAGAGACTAGTCGAGAAGATATTACAACCGGTAAAACTTATGGCTTCACCTTTTATGGCTTTGTAGACCCAACACTTGGTGTCTTGTTGTGGGTTTATCCTCATAGCCACTACAACAAATCCTGGAATTAGCATCCCATTTAGCATCCCTTTTTAGTGTATTTTTTTTACATCGAGTGGCCAAACTAGACACTAAATGGGACACGTCATGGAAAAAACTTAAAGCATCTCAAAAAACGTCTTTTTTTTCTTCCTAGATAGCATCCTTTATGACGTCCAAAATAGTGTCTATTTTTTTGCTTCCAGAATAGCGTCCAACTTTGCTTCCTAAACACCGTCGAGGTTTTCTTCCTAAATAGCGTCCTATTTTGCTTCCTAGAGAGTGTCTACTTTTGCTTCTTAAATGACGTCCCTGTTAGCACCATATTTGCATCCTTAATAGCACCATGTTAGAATCCAAATTAGCATCCAATATTGGATCCGTTTTTGCTACCACTTTAGCATCCTATTTTGCACCATGTTTTACTTCCAAATATGTGACAATTTTTGCTTCCAAATTTCCACACATTTTTGCATCATGTTTTGCTACCAAAATGACACCAAATATTTCTTCTATTGTTGCACCATATTTTGCTTCCTATGTAGCACCATGTTTTGCATCCAAAGTAACATATATCAACGCCATGTTTGGCTTCATCATTAGCGCCACATGTTGCATCCTTTTTAATGCCTAGTTTCACGTCTTATTTTGCTACCATATCAACGCCACGTTTGGCTTCATCATTAGCACCACGTGTTGCATCATTTTTAATGACTAGTTTCACATCTCTCATTTTTTGGTCATTAATTTAGTCATTTTTTCGTAATTTTATATATGAATTTTGGTCATTTTGCTTGGTCACTTATTTCTAATTGTTTGATCACTTATCTCTTATTGTTTGGTTACTAATTTATTTGGTTTTAACCTATATTATAATATCATTAGGGCATGGAAGAATTGAACCACCAAACTCCTACTTGTAAGGCAGGTGCACTTCCATTGAGCTAGCACCCTTTAAGAATTTGGGAACCTAACTTACAGAGTACTCTATAATGGTAAAAAGGATAAATCACAAATTTGAGTATCTAATGTTTGGAAAATGATGATATATTGTATAAGTTCACAATATATGATCAAGCAGGTTATGAAATCCGTAAAAAATTCATAGGAATTTTGAACAAAACTCAAGAAATTAGCTTAATGGGATTGCAAAAATCACTATTCCCTAGCAACCATAAGTGTACCACTATATGAGACCTATCAAAAACAATTATCTTAGTGTGATGCCAAGGATATAGTATATGAGCATGATCATCCTAGAGCCATGTATAAGTGGAGCAATAAGGAGAATCAAAAGAGGACGACCAACCCAATAGTTGGTGCTTCACATGGATCCTATCCACCATAGGATGAGAAAAGTTCCTTCTTCCATCAAGTTAATGAGTATCCACAATGACAAATGGTTAGGATATATTGTGATTCCAATTCATAATGTTTATTCGTTTCCCAGGTGTTGGATACATTTACCCACTATGCACACTTAATTTGGTTAATTTGTCCTTGTTAAACCAATATCCTAAGTTTTATTGACTTAATTGGCATCATAGGAGCACTATATGACATCAACATGAGCACACCCACACCTTCAGTCAAGGAGGCCAACTAAGCCTTCTTCTTCATTCGGGGAGGCTAACTGGAGCACTCCGAGGGTGATCTGAGTGTCATAAATGCACTTAATTGCTAACCGATGGTTACAATCAGTTAAGTTGAGTGGTGAAGGAACCTCCATTCATTATATTGATTATTTTATTAATATTTAATGAACTGGAGTCAACAGGGGCACCTCCAACCACCTCTGATGGCCAGTTTGACTTCAGTTAACCTTATCGGGGTTCATTGGAGTTAATGATGTGCTACCACTTGTTGGTTGGCATGTAGTGACATGTGTCTGAGCTAATTTCAGTTAGAATCAATCATTTATTACACTCTGACTTTAGTTAGGACTCAGTTGAGTCAATCAAGACTTGATCAATTGGTTAACTTGTGTGTTCACTGTGGCTTACAGTCAGTTAAGCTACACCCATTCATTCAATTGGAATGACCTCCTTAGGAATTTGAATTGTCTTGGAATTCATGCATCTTGCATGATCATTGTATTGTATTATTCATTATTCATTGATTATATAGAGCTGTAACATTCTATTGCAGCACCATTTTGCCAATTTTATGCTTAATTGTTTGAATTCTTTGTGAGATTGTGTTTTCAGTCCCTAGACCACTGTGACAAATTAATATCTATCAGAGCTCATGGTGAGATGAAGCCTAGATCTCTCAAACACAAGGTTTTTTACAGTTCTTTCATGGAAAATTGAGCAAACGCTCAAAAATCCAGCACTGCACCATAAGCCAAGGCTTACCACTTAATACCTCAAGTTAAGGAATTGTTGGTCAAGCTTGCTTGATCAACTATGCTGGGTGTGATGAAAGCCTAAAATGTGCAGGCTGTTCGACCTTATGGTGCACCTTTTGTTGTGATTTGCAGGTTTTAATAGGTGAAAGCATTCGCTCCAGCAATTTGAAATGGCTTCTTCCGCAGAACTCTTGACTTTGTTCAATTTCCATTCATGGAAAGGAGACATGGAGATCTAGCTATGTGCCAGAGCAATCTATAGGGTCACTATGGACATTGAAGAAGATCCTTCTTCTGTGACAGATAAAGCTATATTCTTGAACAAGAAAGATGAAGCATTCAGATTCTTGTGTCTCTATGCTTCCCGGGATCTTCTTTTCCATCTCTCAGGAATGAAGACTCCAAAGGAAATTTGGGAAAAATTGGAAACCCTATATGGAAAACAGGATGATTTGAGAGTATACCAGCTTGAAAATGATTTGATGTCTCTCCAGCCTTCCAATTTAGAGACCTTAAATTATTTTTTCACAAAGTTCAAGCACATTGTCTTACTGTTGAAGCAATGTAAGGCGGAGAAGGAGGATGATCAACTCATCCTTGCCATACTCTCCAAACTTGGAGCTGATTATTCGGTGTTTGTCTCTACATTTTGTGTGGAGAATTTCACAACCCCTGGATGGAAGATGCCTTCTCTCAATTCCTTCATTGAGTCCCTAACAAGTGAACATGATAAGCTTGTCTTGATGGGGATCATCATATCCTCCCATGATCAAGCCCTCCATGTCTCAGGGCCCAAAGATATGAAGGGTAAAGAAAAGCAGCAGAAGAACCCAAAAACCAAATTCGAATCTCCTAAGCCTAAAGTTGAAAACCGGCAGCATGAAGAGCCTTCCAGCTCGAAGAAGAACAAAGGAAAAGGGCATCATGGGAAATAAAAAGTCAACTGTTCATACTATGGGAAGGGCTTCCACCCTGAACATGCCTACATCAAAAATAAACTTGATGAAGCTACTTCTCTTCTTGAGAAAAATCACATCAATATTTTGGAAATCTTTCGGAGGAGAGATTAGCAAGATCGGGAACCACAGCATGAAAGAGTTCAAGCCCTCATAGAAAGCACTTTGAAGTACAAAGAAATCTTGATAGATTCTGGAGCTTCGAACCACATCATGGATGAAAGAGACTCCTTCTCATCTTTGGAGACCATAAAATCCATTCCCATCCACATGGGAGATGACTCCACAATCATATCTGAAGGACAAAGTATTGTAGATCTTGAGCATGGTTATTTTTCCAATGTTCTATATGTACCATCTCTTGCATTAAACCTCCTAATTGTTTATAAAATGACACATTCAAGAGTGCCTAAGAGAGTCTCCTTCAGCCCGGATGATGTAGAGATCACAGAAATTGCATCCGAAAAACTTGTAACAAAAGGCCTTGCAAACCATCATGCAAAATCCTACTAGTTCTCCCATTTTGTGGCGGATGCAAAGCCCACCGCATTGCTGACTCATGGAAATGAAGTTAGTATACTGTGGCATGAGAGTTTTGGCCATCTGAACTTAAAATACTTGCAGCAATTACAGAATAATTCTATGGTTGAAGGCCTCTTGGTCATCAAAGCTACCACTGGAATTTGCAAGGGCTGTGTTGTTGGAAAGCACCCTGAGCATAAGTTCGATCGGAGGAAGGAAAGCCAACCATCATGCATATTGGGACTGATACATTCTAATATCAGTGGTCCCATTCCTATCACATCCATGAATGGATCAAGGTACGTTCTGACTTTCATTGATGACTTTTCCAGATACACATGGATATTTTTTATCAAAAAGAAGTCAGAAGTCTTGGAAAAATTCACTGAATCGAAGGCCTTGATTGAGAATGCATCTGGAAAAAAGATAAAGATTTTGATATTTGATAATGGAGGGGAGTATGTCAGTAATGATTTACTTCATATATGTTCCCAAAGTGGTATTCATATCCAGCATTCAGTGCCCTACACTCCCCAGCAGAACGGTGTAGCAGAGAGGAAAAATCAGTCTCTCAAGGAGATGACCACCTGTATGTTGGAATCAAAGAAGTTGGCATATTTCGGACACAAGCCGGATGTGTCGAATCTGAGGGTGTTTGGGTCCACTGCATGGGCCCGAATTCCACTTGATAAAAGGAGGGATTTGCAACCACAAAGCATCGAATGTATGTTTATAATATATCCTGATGAATCTAAAGGTTTCAAGCTGCTAGATATCAAAACAAAATAGATCATCATTGAAAGGAGTGTCAAGTTCGATGAGCCTCTTCAGGAGGTAGAACTAGTGAAGAAGAAAACTGTTGAATTTCCTTCCTATTCTACTAAATATTTGGATGATGTAATTGGGGGTGATGACCCTGATTTGGATCCTCTGATTTCTTATATCAGTGTATAGAAAACATCAGATGCTGAGTCAGAACCTGAAGTACAAAATCATCTCCCAACTTGGGCCCGACAGACACTCTCCTCCGCAGGAGATAACATTGGAAATCCAGACGATTTAAGGAGAACCCGATCCAATTTCCAAAGAGCAGGTGTTCCGCTCTCTTGTATTGATTATCTGCTATCCAAATATTGTTATTTGATGATAATTTTAGACCCTAAGTCTTAATTCCATGCTCTAAAGGATCCGATATGGAAAGTTGCCATGGATGAAGAGATGAATTCTCTTCAGAAAAACACTACTTGGGAGCTAGTTTCTCTTCCTCCGGGGAGGAAATTGGTTCAATGCAAGTGGGTGTTTCGAACTAAGTTTGCTTCTGATGGAAGCACCTACAAATATAAGGCAATTCTGGTAGGAAAATGTTTCTACCAGGTCTAAGGTGTGGACTACCATGAGACTTTTGCACCGGTTGCAAAAATGTACTCCATCCACCTAGTTTTGGCAATTTCTGCATCTAAGCACTGGGAATTGCATCATATGGATGTTAAGTCTACCTTTCTACATGGAGATATTCATGAGGAGATATACATGAAGCAGCTTGAGGGCTACATTTCTAATCCATATTTGGTTTGCAAGATAAATAAGTCACTATACGGGTTAAAACAGGCCCCAAGAGAGTGGTATTCCAAGATAGATGCCTTCTTCTCTTGCAAAACTTCCAAAGGTGTAAATCAGATACAAATGTGTATATACAGTAGAATGATGGTAATTTTATTTTTATTGTTTTATATGTTGATGAATTACTGATTATAGGTAGCACAGTTACTTCTATTTCAGTCATCAAAACTACTCTCCACAATGCATTTGAAACTTAGTGATTTGGGGCTCTTGAAGCAATTTATGGGGCTCTAAATTGAGAAAATTTTTGATGGGATAGTGGTTACTCAGTACAAATAAATATAATACCTTTTATTCAAGTTTAACATGGCTGAATGTAAGGCTGATCCATTCCCTTTCCTTTCAGGGATCATCCTTGAAGAAGGAAAAAGCACACCTCCCATGGACTGCACTATTTATCGACATTTGATAGGTAGCTTGCTCTACTTGAATGATTCTCAGCCTGATATCTGTTATGTCATGAAAAATATGTTAAGATACATGTATAAATCTCATGGAATTCATTGGAAGGAAGCCAAGAGGATCCTCCAGTACATTTAGGGAACCAGGACCTACGACATTCACTATGTTGCAGACTCTGAGCTAGAGTTGGTTGGTTACACAGATTCTGATTGCATGAGTGATTCTATTGATCAGAAGTCTACTTCTAGATTATAGGTAGCACACTTACTTCTATTTCAGTCATCAAAACTGCTCTCCATAATGCATTTGAAACTTAGTGATTTGGGGCTCTTGAAACAATTTCTGGGGCTCTAAATTGAGCAAAATTTTGATGGGATAGTGGTTACTCAGTCCACATAAATATAAGACCTGTTATTCAAGTTTAACATGGCTGAATGTAAGGCTGCTCCATTCCCTTTCCTTTTAGGGATCATCCTTGAAGAAGGAAAAAGCACACCTCCCATGGACTGCACTATTTATCGACAGCTGATAGGTAGCTTGCTCTACTTGACTGATTCTCAGCCTGATATCTGTTATGTCATGAAAAATATGTTAAGATACATCTATAAATCTCATGGAATTCATTGGAAGGAAGCCAAGAGGATCCTCCAGTACATTTAGGGAACCAGGACCTACGACATTCACTATGCTGCAGACTCTGAGCTAGAGTTGGTTGGTTACACAGATTTCGATTGCATGAGTGATTCTATTGATCAGAAGTCTACTTCTAGATATTCCTTCATGTTTGGTGGTGGCCCCATTTTCTGGTCTAGAAAAAAGTAGGCCTCCATAGCATTGTCTTCAGTAGAGGCCGAGTAATGAGGAGTGGTGAATGCTTGCATCCAAGCTGTTTGGTTGCAAGGCATTCTTTCAAAGTTTGATATTGGTAGTACTTTGTCCACTGTCCTCTTTTGTGACAATAAAAGTGCTATTAAGATATCCACAGATCCAGTTACCAGGAAGAGGACCAAGCATGTAGAGATACACATGCACTACATTAGAGAGTTAGTGCATGACAGGACCATCATTATGCAATATTGCCCTACTGATGAGCAGATTGTAGACATCTTCACCAAGAGATTTTTAGAGAAGAAGTTCACTTAATTCCATTCACTATTGGGGGTGAGTTCATCAGGGTGATCAGACTACTTTCAGTGTTCAGCTTGAGGGGGGGGTTTCCCTCTTTTCCTCACTTAGATTTATTTTTGAGCATTGTTTTGAGTTACATTATTGTGCAGGGTGACCTATGGCCTTAGTTTCCAGGGACCTAGCATTTCATGCACTTTTTGTTTCTACTTCTCCTGAGTATAGCTTAAGGGGGGGTGTTGGATACATTTACCCACCATGCACACATAATTTGGTCAATTTGGCCTTGTTAAACCAATATCCTAAGTTTTATTGACTTAATTGGCATCATTGGAGCACTATATGACATCAGCATGAGCACACCCATGCCTACCTTCAGTCAAGGATGCCAACTAAGCCTTCTCCTTCATTCAGGGAGGCTAACTGGAGCACTCCGAGGGTGATCTGAGTGTCATAAATGAACCTAATTGCTAACTGATGGTTACAATAAGTTAAGCTGAGTGGTGAAGGTGCCTCCATTCATTATATTGATTATTTTATTAATATTTAATGAACTGGAGTCAATAGGGGCGCCTCCATTATATTGAAATATTTTATTAATATTTAATGATGCGCTACCACTTGTTGGTTGGCATGCAGTGACATGTGTCCAAGCTAATTTGAGTTATACTCAGTCATTTATTGCACTATGACTTCAGTTAGGACTCAGTTGAGTCAATCAAGACTTGATCAGTTAGTTAACTTGTGTGTTCACTGTGGCTTACAGTCAGTTAAGCTACACCCATTCATTCAATTCAAATGACCTCCTTGGGAATTCGAATTTTCTTGGCATTCATGCATCTTGCATGATCATTGTATTGTATTGTTCATTATTCATTGATTATACAGAGCTGTAACATTCTATTGTAGCACCATTTTGCCAATTTTATGCTTAATTG
This sequence comes from Pseudotsuga menziesii, assembly GCA_001517045.1. Classification (NCBI taxonomy): domain Eukaryota; kingdom Viridiplantae; phylum Streptophyta; class Pinopsida; order Pinales; family Pinaceae; genus Pseudotsuga; species Pseudotsuga menziesii. Next base: position 93,753 of record LPNX010183686.1, read on the forward strand.
TTTGAATTCTTTGTGAGACTGTGTTTTCAGTCCCTAGACCACTGTGACAAATTAATTCCAGGGTGATGTTGCAATGCTTTTATTGGGAGATCTACATGATCCCCAACAACATTGGATATACGCATATTCATGGGGCCATAGAGTATAGGATGAGGCTGTATTTTTATCTTTTTTTTGGAAAACCAGGCATGATTTGAAATAGTGGGAGAAGGAATAGAATCAAATATACTTAAAAAACTGCAATCATGACAAGGAACATGACTCTACTCTATATTCATTGTGCATATGTTGGAAATGGGTGTAACTTCCTAAGGACTATGAACAACGTCCATTTAAATATGTATGGAAAACCTTCCATGTCAGAGGAATACTCAATGGCAGTGAGCTTATTGTTTCTAACATAAAGAAACAAAGAAGCCAGAAATGGAAGCTCCAGGGGGATACACATAACATTAGAACGCAAAATCAACACCCTAAAGAAGTTCCATCTATATTTTGCATTGTAAACAAGAAAGCATAAATAATATAAACAAAATTGACTATGATAATAAAATAGGTCATATTTCACTTACCTATATCACAATGTGATTACTCTATTGGTCAGGTTTCCATTTTGGTCACTACAGAAATATCTTGTCATGAAAAAAAAAATATTTAGATCCCATTATTATCAATTAATAGATAATATCACATTTAAATCATAAAATGCCATGTTCAAAAATTTGTTTCAATAATCATATCTCATAATGAAAGAAATACAAGTAAAAAGATTGATAAAATCAAGAAATTACCTTTGATGTCCTAATGCAAAAAATTTTTGATATGACATTGCATACGTTTCTTTACCAACACAACCTGCATCATACAATATGATGTAGTGTTTAGATATTAAGAACCAGATAAGTGTTTCATTATTGAAGACTGAACAAAAATTCCCTTCAAATTTTGTAATTATTCTTAGTTATGGAGTAAGTTGCTATGGATTTTATGTTGAAGGGAGTTAAAAAAATTATATTTCATGTTAAGACGAGGTGCTAGAATAAGTGACGCTCAATAATATATTAGGATCCTTGATATATTATGTATTAATGTGTAATAAATATCATGAGTGTTAGCGACCAATAAAGTTAATGAATAACAATTAGTATTGGCCGATTTCTATTTTTCACATCCTCGTGTTTTCAGACAAACATTCTGATGGCTAATTATCAGTATGTGAGTCCCAAATCTCTCTGAGGCATTCAATGTTTTCATTTAATGTTCTATGCTTTACATAAATGAGAAGTTTGAAGGTGTTGTTGTATTTGAGCTGAGCTTGTCTCTAATGACGAGAAATATTCATTTTGTGGCAGATATTTTAAGGCTCAATAGAATAAAGCTCGCCAGAATAAAAAATTAAATATCTTATTTTAATATAAAAAATTGAATTGTTTAATTTTTGTTCCTTGCCAAATTTTTCTCAAGTCGAGTCAAACTCTTGACTCTTTTTCCTCAGTGATTTCTTTTTCCAAGTTGAGTCTACTAACTATGTTATGAGACACATAACCAAGAAAGTATTACAAGGACACAGTAAGTATCCTAGAAGCATCATGAATTTTTTAAAGTTAATATAATCAAATGCTTCACCTCATTTTCATCTCGTATGCGCTCCTGAATAGATTTTCATTTCTTCCACCGGGGCCCAAAACCTGTTGCTATTGCAAATTCGCATAAAAATTCAGGCCAAGTTAAGGGATTCAAATGTCGATTTCATTCATGTATGTCCAGACCCCATGCAAATTTCTAGATCCAAATAAATATCCGATATCTGATAACGCAGAGCTTTTCCATCACAAGTTTTCATTTTTAGATAGAGAACCAAACTGTTGATAGAATTTGTTAATGCTCAACATCGACATGCCTCTGAGAGGTCAGAGCATGACGCCAAAGACAAACCTATCAAAATTTTTGAAAAATAATTTCATCTATATCATCATGTCAATCATGTGACAATGTTCAGGTCGCCACGTTAATCATATGCATATTTTTTTTCCCTAATTCTAAGCTTATTTGACACTCTCGATAGTAAGTAAAAGTTTCGAAAAATATGTTCCTTTCTATTTTATTAGCTAAGAATTGTCAATTTCCCGTCACATGATAAATTCATAGTTAAATACATTACTGGTATTGTTGTTGTGTCTAACATCTAAATGTCAAAATAACCTCCCTCAATACTCTCTATGCAACAAAAAAATCCAATACCCATACATTATCCTAATACTAACCATTTTCTATTTTACCTTCCTTAAAACCTATTTCCTAAACTTCTTCCTTCCCCAAGTTCCTAAGCTTATCCCTTAGTCCCCCTTGTCCATGCTTATCCTTTCCCATTCTTCTATTAATATAATAATAAATTTTTTACTTTTTCCATAAATTATTTTTCCCAAAAACCAACTTAAAAATGAAAGTTTCCTTATCCATGCTTATCCTTTCCCATCCTTCTAATAATATAATAATAATAATAAAGATTTTACTTTTTCCACAAATCCTTTTTCCCAAAACCTAAGTAAAAATGAGAAAGTTTCCTAAACCGGTTATTATTATAATAATAAAGCTTTTACTTTTTTCTACAAATCATTTTTCCAAAACCCAAAAAATGAGAAAGTTTCCTAAACCAGTTAATAATAGTGAAATAAAATGAGCTTTACTCTTCGAGCCTCTTATTTTTACCTTTTCAAGAATATTTGAAGAATATATATATAAAAAAAATCCTTAATTCTGTAACTTTTGTCTCTGAGACTCACCTCTATGGGTTTCGGGACGTCTGGCTTGCAGGCTGTTAGATATACTTTTGAGAGAGAAGCCATAAACAAGAGAGCATCTGCACTGAGAGATCCACAAACCGTTGGTAAGGGGTAATCCAACAACAAAGAAGGCAGGGCACAGAAGACATAACAGTTAAGAGAAAACGACCATCGAGCAGCCAGTTAGAGAGAATGCTTTATCCTTCTTCAACAATCGATTTATAGGTTTTCCTATAGAAGTGTAGTCCAGTAACACAAATCTTCGAACAAAATGGATCTTCCTAAAGTAAGGATTGGACACTCTTCCATTCTGTGGGGGCCTTAATTCGCTTAAAGCTTTGATTATCTCTGACATAGATTCCTCTCTATCTTACTCACAATGTGCCCCAACAACCTGCCTTCAAAAAGGGAAAATAAGAAGTTTTCTGATTTATAGATATCTCAAACATCCTGTATCTGATAAACGCTTATCTAAGGTGAAACAAATGTTTCTCTCTGGCCTTGCAATATACAGTGATATCATCCTGATAATCCATTGGTTTGTAAATCAAATAATGGAAGGTATGATCCATGTCCCTCTGGAATATGACTCCTGCATTCAAAAATCTAAACGGAATCCAAACATAAGCATAGGTTCTTTCTCCAGGGGATTGTGAAAGTTGTCTTGTGGCGGTCTACGTCAGCAACCAGCACCTTATTATAACTTGAGAATCCATGAAGCATGGACATTAAGGCTGATCCTGTCACCTGCTGAAGTAGCATCTCCAAATTTGGGAGAGGATAGTGGTGTCTTAGGGAGGTTTACAACTTTATGAAGATTGAGATCAGCGAACAAATTGAGGTCATCATACAACATTTATAATTTCTTCATTGAGGTCACATGAGTATCCGTGAGGGCGATTTGTACCAGAATGGCGCCAGATCCAATGAGAACACTAAATCGTTGTTTTGTTGTAAAACTGCAGCAAATCGTCGAGTACTATATCGCACCAGTTTGTTGGAGAGAATATTGCACCAGTGAAATGAAAATAGAACAAGCCTAAATGTTGTTGTGATTGTTGGATCATCATGTTAACTTCTGACCAGATCCCTAAGTTTGAAACGGATTGCATGAAGGGTTTAATGTTTTGCAGATCAAATTGTGTAGAGAGAGAATGATTGGAATTTGGCTATTCATACATTAGATCGCTAACCAGAGGAATCAAAGAAATAGATTCAAGTGCTAGATCAAATCTTCATTGCCAATATCTTTCTTTGTAGGTTGACCACAAACAAAATAGAAATAACACAAATAACTAGAAAGAAAATAATGTTAACAATCACCACCATCATACTGTTAATTTGCAAAGCATTTTATTTGAAGGATAGTGGTGTATTAAGGATGTCTCATTCAATTCATGTAAATCTAAGCACAGCTGAATCTCCCCATTCTTATTTCATACCACTACAAGATTGTCTACCCATTCTGAGTGTTTGATCGAAACTATGATTTCTACATTCAACAACTTCTACAACTCAGTTTTCATGAGGGGCTTACTTAAGCCTGCAATTTATTGTCCTTGGATTATATCTTTCAAGTGTCATACTATTATGGAGATAAATTCCTATGGCTTGGGATACCACAACAGACAGCTTGACTCTAGAAATCAATCCTTACCAATATGCAAGAGAAATCAAATATCTAACACTAAAGGATAAAAACTCATACCTTATTCCGGACAGTTGAAGTAGATCCCCGTTGAGCTTTCCATCTCCAGCTTGAATTGATAGATTACTTCCTCAGCAATCAGTAAACAAGACAAGCATGCTATATATATTGGTGTTAGATCTACTCTAGCATATATAATCAACAACGTATAAGCATTTGAAATCATCCATGGATAAAATATTCATTCAAGCATACATTATTGGACAGGAAAAGATATTTCTATTAATATAAAATCAGATATTACAATGAATACAACCTCTATCGGCATGTCTACGAATTGGAGAAACTGAATCCCCCACTTGGGCCTCCACCACCTCAATCCTCCATCTCTCGATAGCAAGCTCACAAGCAAAAGGAAAGCTTGGGAAGAACACCAAAGTGCTCCAAGGGACAAAGGGATGCAGACTCAAGCATAAGTTCCGGCAACAATGGACTATAGTTTCTTTGCTCTCAATTCTCACATGTTCTTCAATGTATCCAAAGGGTTCCTTATATATCTCTTCAATGGGGAAATGAAGGGTCAAATCCGAGCGATCTCAAGGCATATGGAAGGCTAGGAGACAAGTGAGTCGGATCCATGTCAAGGAAAACTCCAAAAGAATTTGGCCTTTTGCACACATCCTGATGTACGTGGTTTTAGGGGTCAAACACGCGTATATATGTGAGAAAGGGTTTAAAAGTCATGTATAGCAATTTAAGCATGTTTTTAGGGATGGTCTTGGAAACATCAAAGGTATAAAAAAGGTCCATGGGATCCAAAGAGTCTGTAAAGGGACATGGGAAGGCCATACAAGTGTGATTCACCAGGTGTGGTAAAATCAGCTATAACAGATGCCCCCTAATGTGTGAGGTCAGAGGGGTCATATGATGGCCAAAATACATTATAAGTCCATCCTAGAAGTGGAGTGATGAAGAACCCAGTGGAAGAAAAGCCACCCAATCAGCATAGTACAATGATACAACTCTGCATATAACTGCAAATACATATAGCAGTCCCGGATACATAAGAGTACAATGGCCATGAATAGGTATGATACAAAATATGACATAAGTGGTCATCGCCATGTACAATATACATAGATCAGAATCTCCATAATGAAGATATACAAAGGATCAAGATCTCCATAATGGCTGGAAATGTCTGACATATATTGGAATCAAGTCATGAGAGCTGAAATCTCATGAACACTGGCACGATCAAGGAGGTAACATATAAGAGATGCCACCAATATGGAAGGTCTTCTACACAAACCACTATGAGTACATGTCCTACTATGTGAATAGAGGTGTCGAGGTCGAACATAGTATTCCATCATCTGATTACCGGTCATTGATGTATACCATTAATAGATGCGAGATCACCCATCGATAATGAAAATGGGAATCAAGGTACTAGAGTGCAAACTAACAAGTGTGTATAAATTTGTTGAGGTCGAACACTTGAGAGAATCCATTGATTAGGGGACATTGATGTATTCCCAAAGAACTGTCGATGGCGAGAGAACCTGCCACTGATGACTGCAAGTCTCAAGGCACTCAAAAATGACTCTAGATTCCAATCCCAGAATAAATGATTTGAAGTCAATGGGATGAAATCCGCTAGAAGGAGGGCATTAAGGCATCCCCCATCATCCAACATGAGGTAATCAACAAAGCTATATAATGTGGAAGGACTCGATCATAAGGTGCACGAACCAGTAACTGTACCGAGAATGGCCAACATGTAAAGTCAAGATAACTGGGGAATGGTCAATTCAAGTTTCAACTTCCTTCGAACAAGAGCATAACGGTGAATGGTGACTGAATGTAGGCAGCATAGACTCTATATACAAAATTGGGACATCTCTGTGACACAGGAGGCATCAACAAAGGCTCCATAGGGACTGGAAGCTTAACCAGTCGGTGGAGATAAACTCAGATAAACAAGTACAGCTCCTAAAGTCAAACTATAAACCCAACCAATGAATGTGATATACAGTGCTCTGTTCAAAGGCGACATGACTCGACAGCTGCCAAAGATAACATCTTTTTCTGTCCGGCTTTTTGGTTTTTTAAATTTTTTTGGACTTTTTCAAATATTTGAAAAGCTTGAAAAAGAATAAAATTGCTTTAAAGTTATGGACTAGGAGGAGACGAGTGTCATATGGAAAAACAAACTAGTTCCAGCCAGTGGAACATACCTATGCTCAATGCAAGGATACATGTGTAGGATAGCGACACTTGGGGGAAAGTCCCCTCCCAGTAGAATAGGGAATCAAGCTGCAAAGGATATAAAATATGGCTTTGCATGGCTAGACACGAGACAAGCTCGGGCTATATGGCTGATACTCAAAGTCATGGAAGTTGACACAAGGCTCAATGAGGCAGGAAAAGCTCATGATAATGCAATTACAACTTGACATAAGGGAGTCCTGAAGAAATGGCCAGCATAAAGTTCAAGAGGAGTATGAAGCTCTTGCTCAAGGACATGGCGGGACTAAAAGGGACTCCTAGACCTAAGAGAGGATTCACAGCATGGGTACCAAATGAAAAAGGGAGCTAACTAGGACACCCATGTATAGAAAAGCTCTACCATTCACATAGTACCACTTCTAACAGCAGCATGAAGGTTCCACAATACCATGGAATGGGTTCATACCTAAGGTTATAATGAAACGGTCATAAGGTCATGCAAAATGCAAACGGTGGTGAAACCTAACCTATATGCCAGTTCAGACATAATACATGTGATAGGAACGAATGGGTCGAAACCTCAGAGAGAGTGTACAAAAGTTAGACCCTACATGACAACCATATTAGTCCAAAACAACCCAAAATAGTCAATAAAGAATCCAAACTATATGATATAGGGAGGAATGATCATGACAATTGCTCCCAAAGGAACCAATGTGGTGAACGATGGGACATAAAAAAGGAAAGTAAGGTGTATACCAAACATTCACGCATCCACTACCACCCCCATGAGGGTGACCACTGGTGTAAAGACTGAGAGAAGGGAGTCAACATCCTCCACAAATGGAGTAGAGGGAAGAATGTGACCACTCCCAAATCTATGAGCACGGTAAGGGGCTGTGATGCCCCCAAGTCTGACACCAAGGTCAGCACTAGGACTAAGGATGGGTGATAGGATATCAGGAATGCCGAAAGTAAAAGGACCCGAACTCAAGAGAGCATAAATATACTCAAGTAACCATGATCCCAAATGCCAACTAGCACACAAAGAGCACACTCCTAAGAAAATATACAGCCAAAATACAAGCAAAACAAGGGGAGAATATGTGAGCTCCCGAATGCAGCAGGTATGTCTCACCTAGGAGAGGCTCGAAACTCCCATACACTACAATCGGAGGTACGTAACCAATTATAGTGGCCCTCAGCTTCAACGCATATAGAGACTGTGTTGTCTGACCCCAACCTGGCTGGGACACCTGCAGAATAACCCCTGCAAAGTACCCCCTCGATAACCTAGTTAAGGCAACTAAGGTCACCTCAATATAATTAATGCTCAGGTGGATAGTCACAAGCAGGATTGACCGTATGGGCAGGGTAGAAAAGCCTGAAACTTTCGAAAGAGCCCCCAGATATGAATACAATCCTGGAAATATCTCTGGTGCTACTCAGTTATGACTAGGGGTCATCCCAATCAATAACTGCTCACGCTGCCTTATGCTTAACTCCCTTTTGAGAGGAGGATCCTGAGAAACACTAATTATACCAAGGAATTTCACACTCTCACCTGGACAAATACATACATGTTGTTGTTTAGTGGTCTTGGAGAATTTACTCACAATGAACTATTCCAAGACCCTAAAACCTAGTCTTGTTGGTGTACCCTATCAAAGAAAATAGTGTAATCCATTTTAATTAAGCGTTGATTTTATTTGGTTGTAATTACTCAAAGGGAAATGACCATGCAACTAATGAAGTTATGACTCAGCAGTGAAGTAAATATGCACACCATAACAAACAATGCTAAGTGTAATCTTTGTCAAATGAAAAATAGGGTATGCCACTACATGAGATGCATAAATATATATTCCTTTTCAAATGCCAATGCAATCCTTCCTATATGAAATCCTAAATAAAACTCTCATCCAAGGAATCCAATGCAAGTAACTTCTCAAACCCATATGCAAAAAAAGAAACTACCTTGAATTTTTCAATATAAAAGAATGAAAAATGCAATAAAAGTCATCTAAAACCCTCAGTCTCCGCAACAACTATAAAAGACAAGCCCAGCAAGACACCGAGACAAAAAAAAGTAATGCACTAATGGCAAAACAAAAAGCATAAATGACTAAAACTACTTTCAAAGAAAAATCAATGAAAAAAGCGGTCTCTGGTCACAAAAGAAGCATCCAACAAACAACATCAGACCCAAGGAAGACGCAACCACACTCACAACCCACCCAATAACTTCCCACAACATCAAATTCACCAAAAGGGAGGATGTACACGACTATTTAAAGAACAACTGCGTATATACGTGACTTTTGGCCAAAAAGCTGCATGTATACGCGGATTTTGGCCAAAAACCTATGTGTATACGCGACTTTTGGCCAAAAAGCCGCGTATGTACGTGACTTTTGGCCAAAAACCTATGTATACAGAGAAGACAGTGGTAAAAAGCAGGCCAAGGGTCAAACCAATAAAGGGGAGTGTCAATGGATGAACATACTATAAAATGCAAGACAAAAACAAGGAGAAATAAAGAGCAAGTCAATAATATCAAGCACATTGTGCCCCCAAACCCCAAATACAAACAAGGAACGTCCCCAATGAAGTTTCCAATTCTGTTACGGAGAGAAATTCCTATGGCTTGGGGTACCACAATAGACAGCTTGACTCTAGAAATCAATCCTTTCCAATATGCAAGAGAAATCAAATATCTAACACTAAAGGATCAAAACTCGTACCTTATTCCAAACGGTTGAAGTAGATCCCCGTTGAGCTTTCCAAATCTAGCTTGAATTGATAGATTACTTCCTTAACAATCAGTAAACAAGACAAGCATGCTATATATATTGGTGTTAGATCTACTCTAGCATATATAATCAACAACGTATAAGCATTTGAAATTATCCATGGATAAAATATTCATTCAAACATACATTATTGGATAGGAAAAGATATTTCTATTAATGTAAAATCATAGATTACAATGAATACAACCTCTGTCGTCACGTCTGCGAATCGAATAAACTGAATCCCCCACTTGGGCCTCCACCACCTCAATCCTCCATCTCTCGATAACAAGCTCACAAGCAAAAGGCAAGCTTTGGAAGAACACCAAAGTGCTCCAAGGGACAAAGGGATGCAGACTCAAGCATAAGTTCCAGCAATAATGGACTATAGTTTCTTTGCTCTCAATTCTCACATGTTCTTCAATGTATCCAAAGGGTTCCTTATATATCTCTTCATTGGGGCAATGAAGGGTCGAATCCGAGTGATCTCAAGGCATATGGAAGGCCAGGAGACAAGTGAGTTGGATCCATGTCAAGGAAAACTCCAAAATAATTTGGTCTTTTGCACACATCCCGATGTACGCGGTTTTAGGGTTCAAACCCGCGTATATACACGAGAAAGGGTTTAAAAATCACGTATAGCAATTTAAGCATGTTTTTAGGGATGATCTTGGAAACATCAAAAGTATAAAAAAGGTCCATGGGGTCCAAAGAGTCTACAGAGGGACAGGGGAAGGCCATACAAGTGTGATTCACCAGGTGTGGTAAAATCAGCTATAACATATACCTTCATTCAGTGGTATCGTGTGTGGTGTGATGGTATTGTAATACTCCTTTAAGTCATCATAGGTCCATAAAAAATGTCCTCAAATTGCTTGAACGATGGCATAAACTTAGCCACCTCTTTATCAGTACAATTGATCCCACCCAATGTGAAAAAAATTGGGATCATACTACATGCCAATGTTAACCTTTGTTACTTCTTTCACTTTACAGAGCAAGCGAGAGTTATTCCCATGATTTTTCCTTTTGAGTCCAGTCATTGTTATGAAACAAAGATTCTAATAGTGCAACTAGACCTTTAGGGATAACATTTCCTCGTAGGTTGGAAGATCCCAAACTCATAATATTGGCCTCACTTCATATGCCGAGGCTGGGTTTCAAGAAAAGAATTTATTTATTGTCTTCTTCAATTCCTTATGTTGCGACCAGAAATAAAAAAATATGCTTATCATTCAAAGACTTGGCCAAAATCCTTTATTATCTAATACCGACAGGAAAACAACAAGCTCAACCTGAAATGAAGTGACCAAAAGGGACAGATGGGGGGTGAAAAGAGATTCTGAAACTTCCAAAGAATCTTCCTCCTGATCTGATTATCGACTCTTGGAATCAATTTGATGTTAAAGAAATTGAAACTCTGAATCATGTCCCATACACTTCGGGCATACGCCTTCAACCGTCCCTTCTTTAGCACATACCTTTTACTTATCTGATTGATCACAAAAAAGACCTGAATCTCCCACCATGACGAGGTCCTGAATATCCATCATCTCTTGGGAAAGCAGTAATTCTTGAACTAGGGCCTCATATTCTGCAATATTGCTTATACATTGTGTCTGCAATATGAAGGAATGAGGATAGACCTCACCAGAAGGACTTTCTAAAACCACTCCGACGCTAGATATTGATTTCGAACACTCTCCATCCAAAGCCATTCTACATGGTCCTTCAAAAAGGGGTTAGCCTTGGGTGCAGTTTCGGTGCCTAAATATCCTATTCACTCAATATTGCATAATTTCCTAACCTTACATCCATGTACCCATGGTCAAAATCGCATGATGGAAGAGCCATTATGTGTCTCTTCGTAATAACAGAGAAGGAACACACCAAAAGGCTGTTGAGCTAGCAAGAGAGTGCAGGCTTGAAGGCAATGATAATTACAAAAAATGAGCAAGAACGACAGGCACCAACAGTGATGAGGCAACAATGTAATAAATGTGATACACAAGGATAATGCATCAGGAACCAACAGAGATGCGGCAACAATGTAATAAATGTGATACACAAAGGATAATGCATCTGGATGGTAGGAAACTAGGCTCTAATGGACAAAGGACACAAAACCCTAACCCTATCATGGGAAACACATGTGGACAGAGTCAACAAGCCATGCCAGACATGATAATGCAAATGCTCCAAAGATCCCAATGTTTCCATACTTGGAAGCTCCAATGGTTAGCAAACACTGCATATGCATAACATCATGAGGAGGAAAACAAAGAACTAAGGCACCTGCCAAAACAAAATAAAAAACATAGCACAACAAACCTGGAAGAATAAAAAACACAAAGGGCACAAAAACATTGGGTTGGAAACATGGAATTTTAAAAGGATATCAAAAATATGATGCATACGAAATTGGATTATTATAAAACTTTGAATGATCCAAATCAGAATCTAGTTTAAGAAACATATAAAAAATGGTCGATATTTATAGCCAAAATAATCTATTAACTTAGTGATTTCTGGAAAAAAAATATTAAAAAACAATCAAGTTTCCAAATTTCTAAAAAAAATCCAAACAAAAAAATATATATGTTATTTAATTATCATATCTAAAAACTAACCTCCTCATCCTGTGATTGAGAAAGTGATCATTGTCTTCCTGCAATGCATATTCAAGTTGTGCAATCTTCTCGTGGAGCTCCCAGATGAGTTGACCCGTCTCCATGAGCTTGTGACTGATTTCCAAGTCGAGTTGGTCATATGAATCTATAAAAAGCAACCTCATGAGGATGTCCTTTGGTAGCCAGAAAACCTCATGAGGATGTCCTTTGGAAGGTCAAAATTAACCTCATCAAGATGTCCTTTGCGCTTTGAGAGGTATCTTGGCATCTAGACAGATGGCTTGAACTTTGTCTAGGGTTTGGTGCCCTGTTCATGATCAATAATACATTCTTCTGTTACAACCCATGCCGCCCTTGCATATGGGAAATCTGACCTATATGGGTATGGGACTCATGGCCTTTCCAGAGTCTCAGGAACCCCTCAATTTTAGATGTGATTTCTGCAACCTCCCTTTCAGTTCTTACCTTATTTTCATTTTTTTTTGGCAATTTACTTTTCCACCCTATTTTCATTGATTTTTTCTTACAATTTCTTTTTTAATTTCACTTTCTTTATTTAAATTATATTTATTTCGATTTCATAAATTAAATTATATTATTATAATTATTGTTAGTAATTCTTTTTTTTATGGTTAACATAATTTTTTAGTTAATTCCTCTTTGTTTAAATTATATTCAATTGGATTTCATAAATCAACTTATATTGTTATATAATTATTGTTATTATATGTTTCTTTTTCTATGGTTTAACAAAATATGTTGTATATCATATATGAGCCAATGTTTGCAAAAAATGGTTTATGTCTTATATAACTAGCATAAATGTCGGTACATGTCATTAGCTAGAGAGCTCATCTAAAAAAATGTGGTAATGTATTTTTATAATTTAAAGGTATTCCAAAAGTTTCGAAGTTCTAAAATGGATAAGAAATAATATGGAGGTACATTCTCCTCATTATTTAGTTTCCACTCCTTTTAAGACACATTCCAAGTCAAATTGTATTTGAGTAAACACAATTAAACAAAAAAAGTTTTACTCAATTTCATTTGTAGATTCAATGGGTATTGTTGATCATCCATAGTTCTCTTTAAATGGAGAGATTCTAACTCGACTTAGTTATATACATGGTGAAATCATAAAAATATCATGGGAAAAGGACCATTGGGAAAAAAATGGCTTTCTCTTTAAGCAATGGTTCCTTCTTAAATTTGCAATGACTATAAGAAAAATAATTTCATTGGTAGATCCAATGGGTTTTGGTGATCATTTATAGTTCTCTTTTAACAAAGAGACTTTAAATCAACTCCATTATACACATTCCTTTTAATGGAGAGACTCTTAAATTGACTTCACTCTACAACGTTAAACCATAAAAGGGTCATGGACAAGGAACTCTTGGGGAAAACATGACTTGATCTTTAACAAAGGTTCCCTAAATTAATTAAGCTTGCATCAATGTTTATTTACTCAACCCACCCTTGATTATATTGTCCAATCTACCCTTCTACTCATGGAAAAATGATTCCCCTACTTATGGGAAAAACAAATCCCATGGAACAATAATAAAAATTCACTCCACTAATTTATCAAGGAAAATCCAGGTCAAGAGGTTAATGAAATTTTCATCGATGATAGATTAAGTGTCGATCTTGAAAGGTTTAAATAGAATATCATTTTATCATTGCATAGAACTGAATATTCTGTGATTGACGTATTTATCCTAAGAAATGTTTTGAGCTTGGAAACAAGGGGATTATCTCCTAAATGTCAATTTTATAGTTCCAAGGGCTTCCAATGTGGCAGGGGGGGTTGGATCATGACGCATGCCATTGGAAAGGAACCTTTAAACCACAAGCAGCATACATGCTAGATTTTGAATTCTAACTCTTCTAAATCCTTTTAATAATTGTTGTGGATTATCATGTAACTTAGTTGTAGGTATTTGACGATTCTCAGTTGGTAATAAAATGGATGAGAGGTCTTATTAGGAGTAGTAACATTCTTCTTAGGCCAATTGTAGATAAGATTCACCAGATGGTATACAGTTATGGGATCCTCTATTTATCACATGTCTCTGGGGAAAACAATTATGATGCATATTTTTTGTTTAAGGAGGCTTCAAGGATGGATGTAGATATTGTGGAACTAACAAATTAGGGTGGGGTAAGGGTGGGTAGGTGCAGGGTGAGATCAATCACCCTCTATTTACTTTCACTTTTGGAATACTAAAGCTTATGAACATTATTAGTGATTAGTTTAGTTCTATTATGGGATTCATGGCCATTTCTATGATATCTCTTTGATAGTTATGGATTTTTCTATTTTTCTTTAGTAACAAAAAATGTAATAGAAGTCTATTTGTGAGACTCTTTTTTATTTTTATTTGAACTATTTTGATGGTATGTTGTTTAAGGCCTTGATAAGAATTTTTTGAGGTCTTGCATGCTAATTTATTGTGGGACTTTCTTAGACGATTTGAATTTCCAAACTCAGTTGTTGAACATGTACTACGTGACATGAGCATTTGCAATATGTAAGTATCTTCAATGGATGAAATTATTCTTTTTCTCTTTTGAAAAAAGAATTCAAGCTTGATAGGAAGTCAAATCATGCAACATATTCCAATGGAGTTATTTGGAGATCAAATTTTAGAACATGAAGAAACAACTCATGCACTATTAGACATTGGTCAGTCAATCAACTTGTGTTCCCATGATCCTTATAAGAAAGTGTTGAATTCAAAATGAATGATTTATGTCCTTAAAAATATCCCAATACCCTATACACATTCATGATATTCCAAACCCCAAAATGATTCCCACATCACATGCATAGGATAAATTTTTAACTTGCATGGTCTTTGTAGTAGTATGGAACCTCACAAATAACCATGAGTCCTCAAAGCAATTGTTAAGGATTACATCACTCTCATTATCATCTTCATCATCATGGCAGCGATCATCATGTGATTATATGATGATGACAACAATGATGATGATGTGATTATATGATTATGGAAACAATAATGATGATGATAGTGAAGATGACAATTATGACAAATACGATGATGGCAATGACAATGACGATGACAATAAGAATGAAATGAATGATGATGATGGTGATGAAAACTAAAATGATGATTATGATGATAATGATAATGATGACACTGATGTTGGTGACAATGACTTAGATGACAATGACAATGATGATGAACTAGATGACAATGATGATGATGAAGATGATAATGATGATGATGATGATGACAAGATGTAAATCAACCCTTAACACCACTTATTTATTTGGTCACTCATATTCCTTTAGGGGTAGTAAGAGATACATCAAAGGAAATCATTGTTAGGGTCACTCATATTCCATTAGGGTTCATCATTAGTCTTCATCATTTAGATTCATGTCATGCATTTAGAGTCACTCAAATGATGATAATTTCACTCAAATTTTGTGGAGGACAAATTAATGTCATGATCATAAAATACATCATATGGTGCATCAACATCGTTCCCATCCTTGCTACCATCATAGTCATAATTAACATATACATAATTAACAATTTTTCCATAATTAGTCAATAATTTCTCCATGGATTTCAAAGCAGTATCCCTTGGAAACCTTCAACGATATTTCATACGCAAGAATTTCCCTGAAGATCCCAAACATGGGGACCAGAGTAGGAACAACCAACACACACAACAAAGATATCCGATAAAGTTTATCAAAGTCTATCGCCTGGCTTCGCAGTAGGTATACTGCAAAATAATACTCAAATATGTTAGTTCAAGGGCGTTTCACATAATAAACGAAATTTATTTAAACTTTAATATAAATTTAACAAACCTCAAAAGAATCACTGAAAATTGAACCAATTATTATTAATCTTTAAGAAAAATCCACCAATTCCATAAAACTTGAGCAACTAACTTCTTTTTTCCTTGAGAGATGTCCGCTTATAAGGCCAAATATGTAAAAAAAATTGGTCCACTTCTTCAAAATAACACTATGATCATTATTGAAATGCTTGTTGCTTCATTCCATTTTAAACCAAGACCAAAATGTCCTTAAGAGTACAAATAAAGTTAGCTTTTGTTTTAAGATTGATATCCACTTCTTGTGCCTTGGATGTTCTTGGTAAAAATGAGGGTATCGATGGGGGGGTTTCCCAAAACAACCTTGTAGGGTGACATTTTGGTAGCACCATGATAGGTGGTATTTTACTACCTTTATGCAAGGGGTTCGTAGGGGGGCTAGGGGGGGAACTACTAAAACCAATGGCCATATCATTCAATGTAAAACCCAATGGCTAACAATATTTTTATGGTCAACACCTGAAAACCTCTATTACTTGTTATTAACTCCAATATATCAAGTCCTGTAGCATCCAGAAGTATTATGACATGCATCATCATCATGGAGATCAACGTTGTCATCATCATCATCATCAATGCCATATGGTACATCAACATCATCTTGATCATCATCCTCATTATCATCATCATCGTCAGCATTAAGTACATCATTAACAAAATCATTGCCATCATTGTCATTATGGTCATGCATATGCCATTAGTGTTCTTAATCACTTATCAACATTGGGATTCATGTCATGTAATTTTTAGGGTCATTTATATGTCGTTACATTAATTTAGATGATAATAGGTTTGTTTAGATGTCATTACAAACTTTTTAGGTTCCATTAGAATAAATTAGGATCCAAAAGTGATACCACATGCATAATCATCATTGACATACACATCACCATCATCATCATACAATAAATCAACATCATTGTCATCGTCATAGTCATCATCAATATAATTGCAATAATAATGATCAAGGAGCCCTACTACCTCACAAGAATGGATGATATAGTCTTATACTTATCAAATCATATCCATACACTCCATCATAATTATCGTAATGAATCATCGTCATGTTTTTAGGGACAATCATATGCCATTAGGGTCTATCAAATGTTGTTGGGGACACTAAAATTCCATTAGAGCAATTTAGGTGACATTAAGGTAATTTACCGCTCATTAGGATTAATCATGATCCAAAAGTGCCATGATTACGATAATTTAGGTGCCACTATGATAAATCAAGATCCAAAAGTACTGTCACATGAATCATGATCATTGACATTGATATATCTGACGTTATGTCAGACGTTTCACGAACACAATACCTAGCTCTAAACCTAGTGCAATTCCTAGTGCAATTCCTTTCAAAATTTATGGCATTATTCCAGGTGTTATACCTAGATCTATACCTGGTGCTATGTTGGATGTTTTCTAGGCGCAATTCCTGGATCTATACTTGGATCTATGTTGGATGTTTTTCCTACCAAAATTCATGGCACAATTCCCATCGCTAACCCTGGATTAATATATGGTGATATGCTATTTAGGATGTTTTTCTGGAGGCTATTCTTGGTGTTATGTGGTATGTTTTTGTGGACGCCAATTGGGACATTAATTGGGATTCTAATTGGGATGCTATTTGGGATGATAATTGTGATGTTAATTGGGATGATAATTAGAGTCCAAAATAGCGCCAACTTTTAAAAAGGGACTATAATTGGGATGCTAATTGGGATGCTAATTGGAACGTTAATTGGGATGCTAATTAGCATCCAAAATAGTGGAAAACTTTAAAATGGGACGTTAATTGGGATGCTAATTGGGACATTAATTGTGATGTTAATTGGGACACTAATTGGGACATTAGTTGGGATGCTAATTAGCATCCAAAATAATGCCAACTTTTAAAAAGGGATGCTAACTGGGATGCTAATTGGGACTCTAATTGGGATGCTAATTGGGACGCTAATTGGAATGCTAATTAGCGTCCAAAATAGCGCCAACTTTTAAAAAGGGACGCAAATAATTCCATTAAAAGCGCTATCCCATGGAAAAGCATCCACTTTGTCCAAAAAATGATGAAAAATACACTAAAAATGATAGTGGACGCTAACAAGGAAGCTAAAAGAGACATTAATCACAGTCTTTTTTTGTAGTGAGCATTCAGATTTCATCTATGTGACTACTCGTCGATGTGAAAGTGATATATTTTCTTTGGTAACCGTGAGGTTTTAGTATACACATCTGGAAAATCCATTCGACAATGATGTCGATGGACTGTGTTACTTTTGTTTTAATAACTTGAATTTATGACAGGGTTTAAGGGTTTGAGAGAAAAAAATCTATGATTGTCTCTGTGGATAATTACTTAATTTCGAAGGACCCCATGAGGGCTTGTATAACTCCATTTTAATTTAACAAAACTGTAACTTTGTTTTCTTTATTTATCCATGTCACTTTGTATGATTTGATAATGGATGCGCTCTATTTGGTTTTCAGTCTTGTTTATAGTTTGTGAAATATTTGGAAAGGATAAGGTCGTGAGTCTCTTACTGTCGTAATTGTTTGATAAATTCTGTAAGGCCACTATTAGTTATTTCTAATTTTATTTGAAACACGCAAAAGTTTTTCGTATAGTTTAAAGACCCGTGAAGGCTTTAATATTTAAAACCATGCCAAAGTGGGGTTGTAGCTTCGTTTTGTTTCTGATAGCTTACATATGTGGGAGTTCTGTATATTATTAAAGGGTGATTCCATGAAGGTGGGTAACACTTTTTGGCCAAATTTGGCGATGAAAACCTGATTTTTTACTCATGTCCTAGATAGAAGCCCTTGAAAAGCATATATGCCATGTGAATTTCAACTTACAGTAAAAAAACAAATTGTAGAATATTATGTTGGCTTCTCAATGATATTTTTTTTAAAATATTCCGATGTCATTTAATGTGCAAAAATTTGCATTTAATGAACTATGTGACCTTAAAAATTTGAATAAGTTAATAAGTGGCTCGTGTCCAACCCCAATAATTCAATCTTACATTAATAATTTAAATATATATATATGAGCATGATTTACACAAAATGCATTGTGATATGCATATTTTTTTGTTAATTTATTTCACAATATACAATTATTTATTATTTTTCGAAAGTGACCACATCTTATTTCAATATCATTTTATACACATGTGTGTCCATCCCAACTTTTTTTCACTGTTTTCAAAAATTGAAAAACCAAATATACCCTTTTGAAGAGGACGCATCGATGTGTGGGCTGTGAATTTTTTAAGAAATTTTTGGATGTGTATTTTTTACCCTGTGGATTTTTCTTTGAGTTGCTTCGAAGTTGTTTTCAGGTTTTCTAAGTGTAAGTTTTATAACTAATTAAAAAAAAACCATATGAATGCCAAAACACATGCATGATACCTCAATGGATAGAGGATTCGGTGATGAATCTATCAGTATGAAATCCACTCAGTTGTGTGCCATGAATGGCAGGGTTTACACCCCTAGAAGACACAAAGAATCGTTGATTTTTCTGTAAGAGGGATAATTCTCTGTTTTTCAAACCCTCAATCAAGATCTAGAGCTCGATAGAGGTATTTAAATTCCTCGATCGAGGTTTTAATGGAAGCTCTATCGAGGGTTTATTAAACCCTTGATAGAGGTTCTAATAAACTCTCAATCGAGGGTCTAATAAATGCTCAATCGAGGTAACTTTGAAACCCTCGATTGAGGTCCCTTTTTTGTTAAAAATCATACAAAAATGCCCGAAAATGAACTTAGGCATTGATGGCATTAATGTCATTCCAACTACCTTCCTAACCTCATTTCCCACCCGAATTCCTAAATAAATTCTATATAAACATAAAACATAAAACATAACATGTTACTAATTTTATCCTTCAGAAATGACTAACCTATTTGAAACAATTTTTTTGTTCTAATGCAAATTTAGCATTGTGTATTTTGTTTACATATTGTTGTAGGTATGAATTTGGATTGTTGAGCTTGATCATAATGGGAATCAATAAGCGTCGAAGCTATCTTGTAGGAATCAAAACAACACCAAAGAAATAAGAGAGAAAGATAGAGGAAAAAAAGAGCAATCTTGAGAGGAGAAGAAGTTGCAAATCAACCTATGATGGGAGAATCAAATTCCATTGCTAACAATATTGGTATAATTTAAAATTTATGCAATTTCATATTCATATATATAATTTCATTTTCCTAGTGATCTAGTTCATATAATTTCATATTCATATATTCATATAATTTCATATTGCACAATATATTCAATTTCATAGTATTCTAGTTCATAATTTATATATAAATACATGTTAAATGGTTTAGAATGTAAATATAATTTTGATTGTAATTTCATAATTAATTCATAAACTTATATACATTGTACATGCATGTATGAATTCATATATATGTATTCATAATTGTAAATTGTATAATTTCATATTCATATATTCATATAATTTCATATTGCATATTCATATATTCATTTTCATAGTGTTCTAGTTCATAATATATATATATATATATATATATATATATATATATATATTAAAACACTTAGAATTTAATTATAATTTTGTAATTAATTTATAAACTTATATACATTGTGAGTGCATGTATGAATTCATATATATGTATTCATAATTGTATGTAAATTGTATAATTTCATAGTGTTCTAGTTCAATATGTGTGTGTGTGTGTGTGTGTGTGTGTGTGTGTTAAATTGTTTATAATTTAATTGTATTTATATTTTTGTAATTAATTCATAAACTTATATACATTGTATGTGCATGTATAAATTCATATATATGTATTCATAATTGTATAATTTCATATTCACATATTCATATAATTTCATATTGCATATTCATATATTCAATTTCATAGTGTTCTAGTTCATAATTTATATATATATACATGTTAAATTATTTAGAATTTAATTATAATTTTGTAATTAATTCATAAATTTATATACATTGTATGTGCATGTATGAATTCATATATATGTATTCATAATTGTATGTAAATTGTATAATTTGATATATTCACATATTCATATAATTTCATAAATTGCATATTCATATATTCAATTTCATAGTGTTCTAGTTCATCATTTTTATATATATACATGTTAAATTGTTTAGAATTTAATTATAATTTTGTAATTAATTCAAAAACTTATATACATTGTATGTGCATGTATACATACAACCTTCTAAAACCACTTATGTACATGTGAAATAATGGTATGTGTTGCGAAATAATTGAAAAAAAATGTTTAACCACTACAATAAATTACATATATACAACTTGTAAGTGTATTATAGTATGACTAGTTCTAGTTGTCCAATAAAATTAGAGAATGGGTGATGAATATATATAATTATATAGTGCATAATATTCTAACATAATATCTAGGTCTAAATGAATATGCATATATATCCATTAGCCTCACATAACCTCACATACAAATGAATTTTATAATTTGATGATATAGCCTCACATGTAAAAGAATTATAATTTGATAATATAGACTCACATATATATAATTTTATGTTAAAAATTACAAAGATTGTTCTCAATGGGAGTTGATTGCACCATCATAGGTTGACTTGCATCTTCTCCTCTTAACATTGCACTTATTTTCGTCATCTTTTCTATAGCCTTATCTCTCCTTTCATCGATTTTAATATGATTTTAATTTCATATTCATATATGAACATTTTCATAGTGTTCAAATTACAGTTTTACATTACATTATGATAATGATGATAATTACATTACAATTACAATTACATTACGATTACAATTACATTACATTACAATCATGTACAAATGACTATGACTCATATGGATTTAAGCATTGATGACAATGATGATCTCAAAGAACATCAACAGTTACAATTACAATCAAATTAACGTGCAGAAGCATCGGCCTTACGTCAATGGGATAGTAAGGTAGAGTAACCTATTTTACTTAATAACCTAATTTACTTAATAACATCCAGTTTGGGACATAAGTCTCATCCGCAACAACTATGGGAAGTACTTGGGATTTTCCCTAAAACTCATTATGAGGAGTACCACAGGAACCCTGAAGTAGCTAGCCATTGAGAGGACCTGCCAAGAAAAAAGGGCAACAACCCCTACCGAATTGACTAGATTCCCACCTATGAGGAAAACCAAAGAGTTGTCATTTGTGGCCAAGCGATTAGCAGTTTTACCTGCACCATGATGTGAGGGGTACTTCCCCAATACTTAGGCCTGAGACAACCTTGGTGGCCGAGTGACTACCTTTGAACCATTAGGAAGCTGATTTAAACTAGGGTCCATATTCATCTCCAACTACTACTACCCATCATTGCTCCACCACATTCTTCCTCTCGCTTTAGGGGGTGATCCCCTCAGTTTGGTTCTTTGGATCGTCACAGTCGAAGCCCTCGTCGATAACTCTCCTCACCTTAAGAGGGCCACACAGCCTCTGACTCTAATTCAAATTCCTAACAAACAATGAAAATATGACAATGATGTATTCTTGAGCTTGCATTTATTTGTATTTATTCTTGATCTTGTATTTATTTTTTAGTTTGTATTTATTTATTGCTAGATATTGGCCAGCCATCACAGGATCGTGCACCCTCTGATTTCTCAAGAGTAAATGGGAGCTTCAATGACATTGGAATGGCTGCTAATTGTTTAAGAGGGTTGGATGATGCCACTCAAGAAGAGTTCAGGAACCCGACCCCTGATTAGAAAATCAAAGAGCATGTTAGTAACATAATCAAGTTGTACTTTGAACAACAATCAGTGATTACACAAGCTAAAATCCTACATGGATTGATAAAACACAAAAAATTGAAATGTGCCACAAATTTGTTGGGTTTTAAGGATGTTAAAAATAAAAATGCATGTGAGAATGTAACAGAAAATGTAACAACTGCACTATCTGCATTTGGAAAGTCAATAAAAAATGATATCAATGCTGCTCATAGGGAAATTACAACTGCTATTGTGGCATGAAGCACCTCAAGAAATCGAATGGTCATAATAATTTCAAAGATGCTCCATGTTTCAAGAAAAACATTGCATAAATACACTAAATTCAGGGTAAAGATAGATGAAAACGATGAAGCTGCTTGTTGGGATATTATATGCAGAGAAGCATATAAAGACGGGATGGAAGAGGGCATCAAAGAGAAGGTGATAGAGTATTGGGACAACCATTCTTGTGCTATACCAAATAGAAAACATGTCCTTTTAAAACGTTCTAGAAGAGGCATTTATAAGGAGCATTGCAAGCATGTTATGGAGATGACAGAAGTTGCTTTGTTCGAGGAATTCAAAGAATCAAATCCTGATGTCCATATCTCATTTACCATGTTCAGTAATTTTAAATCATGGTATATTAGTTCAAATACAATTTGGGACACTTGTTTTTGTCGATACCACGTTGAATTCCAATTATACTATGACACATTTGTAGATTTTTGCAAAAAACGTTGGGATGGTGAACCGGCTCCTCACATAGTGCGGGATTTTATTTCTATGATACTATGCAATAAGAATCTTGAAAATGTGTTTTTCATGAAAATGTGTGTGGGTGGGAGAAGATGCCATAAATGTGGTGATTTGGCATTGTTCCATAAGAAGTTTCATTTCAATCCAACACATCCTGGGTTGTCATATATCACATTTAAGTGGAAGAGATATGAGTATGTCTCCATGAATCCATCATTTTCTTTACATGTTCCATCTAAGAGGATCGACTTGCTTGAGGATGATATTCCTATTTCAGACTTCATGGACAAGTTTCAAATTCATATTTACAAATACATTAAACACTCCCATAGGTCTAGGTGGAAAGCTTTAGAATTTAAGCATTCTCGTGAGGTTTTTGAGCCAGGCACAATCCTATTGGTGGTAGACTTTGCTGAGAATTACGCATTTGCTCCTCAAAGAGAGATACAAGGGGAGTATTATCACTCTGAATACATGTCCATCTTCGTACATGTATTGTATAGACATGCTCAAGAGAGCATTGATGGCAGGGATAACACTCCTCAGTCACACGATGTGATCAAGGAATACCATTTTTATGTTAGTGATGATCGTGAGCATGACACGTTGTCTGTTCAACATTGCTTTGGGTTGATTTATGATTCATTAAAAAAGAATGGGGTGTCATTTATAGAACACTAGATTTGGTTAGATGGGTGTGCGGGGAATTTCAAATCATCATGCTCCTTTTATTGGTTGAGTCGTCTTCACAAAGAGACAGGTATTCGACACACCTAGAGCTTTTTCGAAACAAGTCACGGAAAGGTTGAACATGATGGCGCAGGTGCATGCATGAAACGAGCACTTCAGAGGTACCAAATGAGTCATAGTGCATCTCAACTAAAGTGCTTAGCAGAAGTAGTTGATTGGTGCACACAAATTTTGGGTCACCAAGGTCATGAACAAGCAAGGCCAGTGCGTAGGTAGGAACAACAACTTAATTGGAATTTAATAAATGTGTTTGTATATATATATATGTGTGTGTGTGTGTGTGTGTGATTTTTTTATTTGATGCAGGTTTTTTTGGGATGTTTCCCTTGGTGATGTGAATATATCCATGCCATGGTATTGTGAATACCATACCTGGTACGAGAGAACTACATTCAATTCATAGTAAAGACATGGGCAACATATTTTCCATTGAAACGAGGAAGTATGCATGTTTCTATGAGTTCTGTATTGACTCCAATGGATTGGTGGTTGATCATTATGTGAATGATGCATATGTCAAACAATGGAAATGTGTCCCTCTTAATCCAAAGGGGCCACATCCAAGTCTGACGTCGCAAGAGATGCACACTAACGAGGCGGTGGTTTCACTAGATCATGATTGGGTTTCTAATTTGGTTAAGCAAGGTACATGATAGTTTATTGAATGTTTAAACTTCTAGTATTATACACATGCATATATATATTTAAGATTTGTTTAATATTTGAAAATATTGATGTAGGTGATGTATTTGTTGTAATTGCACCACCGGGAAAAGACAAGCATGTGGCATACTTTTTGATGTGGTATACACAAATCAAAAGCAGGTTGGTGCAGCCCTATGTCAATGGAGAGTTCATGTACCAAGATGGTGACCTAGTTGTTATGGGCCACTTTTTTGAAAAAGTGAGAAGACAAGGTGACTATATTATTTAAAGATATTTCATGCTTGAATATATATCTTGTCAGTACAACCATTTGGTGGTGGCAGCGCGAATACATCTCATTGAAATCAAGGTGAAGAGGGGTGAACCAAAGAGATGGAAGATGTCAATAGTTGACCATGATCGTATTATGGAGACGTGTATTCCTATAACCGATTGGCTGGATGAATGAAAGTTATATGCCACTTTTGATACATTGACATAGTTGACATGCTTTTGAAATGTATCAAATCAAAATTTCTTCAGAAATATATATCATTTGTATTTAAATGTAATTTTTGTAAACTTATATATGAGAGTATGTGCATTTACATATACTCTATGTGCATGAACAACTATACCTAGGAATACCAACAATGTTATAAATTACAGGTTACATTGTCGACAAGTTGTAAATTGTAAACTTGTAAATTGTTAGTGATATGCAATCCAAAGAACAACACATACATTTATTGCGTCGTCATTAAATATACCGATTGCAATTGATATTAATTGTAAGTTATGTTAAATTGTAAGTTTCATTTGATTGACAATTTTGCAAACTTGTAATTTTTTTTACAAATGAAACCAAATTTAAAATTGTAGTTGTAATTTTTTTTGTAAATGAATTTAAATTTTACATTGTAGTTGTAATTTTCACCTAGTAGATATTACATTGTAAAGTTGTAAATTTTGTAACATTTTAATTGTAAGTTATATTAAAAATTGTAAGTTGCGTTCGATTGACAATTTGGGAAAACATGTAAACTTGTAAACTTTCTAAACATTGTAAATTTTGTAAACTTGTAATTTATTAAATTGCAAAATTGTACAATTTTGTAGGATTGTAAAACATTAATAACTTTAAACTATAACTGCAAATAATTAAAACATTTAACAGACCATCATGTTCAAAATAAGTCCATATATATCGATAATCATAAAGTCCAAAATAATAACGTCCACATATAACAGTCTACAAATCACTCCTACGATATTGATCGAGAGATCGACCATCATGGACACTACCTCCAGCTGCACTATGCCATTGGCCTTCCTCATGCACATCACAAAGAAAATTGCCCAGGTCTGAGAACTGTAAAAGTTAAAACCGTGAACTCTGCAAGTCAGTTATATATCACATATTTAAATTACATGTACAATGTGACAAAAAATTAAATAAATATATGAAACACAGATATATGAACTCACCTCGCTCGAGTTGAGTGTCAGGTTTGGGAGGCTAGGTATCTTCTGAGACGAGCCTTCATCAGGACCTGGCCAATGAGCGACAACCCACTCATCTGTAAACATCATGGTGACTTCAACACCCTTATCTACAGTTTCCTATGTCTGCATCTGTTTCCATGACATGAAAATATTTATATTAATGAATTACAATTTGAACTTGAGAATTACAATTTGAACATGTAAACTATAATCTAGTATCTCGTCGATTGGCGTGTCATGATTAGGACTTGAGAGGGGCTGTGTAGAAGCATGTGCAATTCCCTTTCCTCTATCCTATACAATATGAACAAGATAAATGACGAAAGTTAGAACAAACCAAAATATTACGTGTTCAACAATTGACTCATTTAGAAATTAAAATTTAGGATGACAGTTAACACATATCTCATCAACGTGGGTGGATGAAACTGCAGCGGGACCTTGAACAGATGCATCACTGCCAAACAGGACCTCCATGAAACCGGAATCCTACATGGAGGTCTAACACAAAGAAAATTATTAGTTAAAAAAATGATTCATTTGAGGATACATTACAATCATGAAAATCAAATGATGGCAATAAAGATATACCTGTCCCATTGGTCAAGGCCTCCATCTATGATGCAGTCCAAAATATGCATTGCGGGCCATGATAGCATACTGTAGCACTATGTCATGATCAATAATTTTGAGAACATCATCCGCCACCCACTATAACTCATGCTCTACAAGTGCAGTGGATGCTCTGGGTCTCTCTTCCTGCACAACCATCATGGTACCATGCATCGTCATGCGTGTCGCTTCTGCCAATGCACTACATTCCTCAGTCGCTAGCTGAGATGACTTAGCTGCATCATATGTCCTAAGCATGGACCTGCTAGGGTGACCTATGAAAGGATTTGGTTCTGGCTGAGCTTTAGGGCTTCTCCTATCCCTAAGACGCACATGACTGTGTCCCCCACCAGCACCATAGAAGCTCGAGGGTGTGTTGGTGTAATGTGGGTGCATCTCTAAGAAAAACTCTGCATATATATGTTTTGCAAAGTATAGTTGGACCTGGTAATGGTGGGGAAACATGCCCCATGCTCTAATGAACCTGTCATATACATAAGGCACTGCAACCTCTAGCTTAAAATCCTTGAGTCTAAGTGGTTGACCCGAGGCGCGGTCAGGAGGGATATCAAATAATGTTCCCGTCACATCATGGCCAATTGTTGCATCTTTCACTGAGCCTCGGTTATCAGGACCCATCACCGCGTCCCTTCTTCTCTAACATGTAGAGGCCCAAAGAGAACTCAATGGACTAATGGACCTGTAGACCTTCAGTAGATTGTCTACTACCTCTAACATCATCCACATTGAACATGATGTGGGAGAGTGGTATGGAATGGAGTGGACGTTAAAATACAAACACTCACGCTGACTAGTAATGTCTTGCACCGTGATACATGTGATCTCATCCTCCCATGGTGCTTCCTCGAGAGGCTTAAGGCCCTATTGTGAAGCACCTGAAAATTAGATGAAAACAAAAATGTCAGTCAAAATACATACATCAACTGTAGGTAAATTTGAAATCAATATAAATTAAAGGTACTGATAACTGAAAGAAATATATATATGCATTTAATGTACCTATCTCATGGGGAACCTCCCCATCGACACCAGTAGTATCCTCCTCACCACTCACATGCACAAAGAGACTGCTAGAATGGTTGCTGCTCATCTCCCCAGCAGGAGCATGTGTCGAAGAGTGGTTGCTGCTCATCTAACATGCAAGTTGATGATTAAATATACACATGTGAAACAATTTAATTTGATGTAACTAACAACAAATAGTACATCATGTGCAATTGTGTACTTATGAGTCCTCTGCCGACCTCTGGGGCGAGGAATGGCCACAGATCCACTAGTGCTCTGCCTTCGACAAGCCGAAGAACCCTACTGTAGAGATGCATCTGCATGAAATAAGGAATAATAAATGTAGTCAGCATACAATATAAGATAAATGATAAATATGTCAATAGTAAAGATGTAGATTTGAGATGCCATTAATATATCATCACATGGTGCACATTAATAATGGGAAAGAGATCATGAGTGTGAGCACAATCAATAAGGAAATGACACATGCAAATATTTTTTTCATAGATAGTTGAGCTTGATCATTCATGTCATGTGTGTGAATGCAAAGGTGTTCTTGGGACTCATGGTTTTCTCTTAGTTTGAAGCTCTAACTTTTCAACCCAATCCAGTAACAGTCTCTAACTTTTCATTTCATTTTTTTAACTTTACCTATACACATAATTTATGTCGATATCATTTTTTCCACTAGGTAAAAGTCAACCATTCCATCAAGGATATTCTGAAAAGATACAACAATATGTTCAACATGTCGATTTTTTTCCACTAGGTACAAGTCGGTCATGCCATGTGCTTTAGTCTTGTTTTGGTCTACATAGGGAATGTTGGTTGCTTTTGGATTGTTGTTGGTGGAATATATGTTTGTTACAAGAGGCTAGCCTGATTCTATGATATTGTCCTATGTAACTTTGATTCAAACTTGAATAACAAGTTTCATGTTTTATTTATTTTTTGTTATTATTTATTTTTATTTTTTCACTTGAAATACAAGAAAAACCATAATACTTAGATTTGATTTTCGTTAAAACAAAAGGATATAGTTCTACTTCTCTATAAGTTCAAATCAAAATGTATATATTTTATTAATAGTTTCATTTTTTTGAAAAATCTTTAAACTATTAATTTAATTTTCTAAAATTTAAAATTTAAATTTATATATTTCATTAACTCTTTCATAAACATTTAAAATATATATAATTTTAAACTAATTTTTAAAATTATAATTCTGTAAATTCTTTCATCCATATTTTAAAAATTAAATTCCAATTCTAGTTTTCCATAATTTAATGTATAAATTTATATATTTTATTAGTAATATATTTTACTATTATTTTAAAATATTCTAAATTTATAATTTTCAAATATAAATCTATATATTTTTTCTAAAAAATATCAAAAATATAATTTTATCTTAAATTATGGATTTCTATTAAATTTTTAATTTGATATTCTTTAAAAATGTTTAAATCATGAATTTCTATTAATTTTTAATTTTTTTTTTTAAAATTTACACACTTATTTATTAATATTTTTTTTCTTAAAAAAACAAAAAAAAGAAGATCCACATTTTCATCGTACTTTTTTTTTAGCTTAAAAAAACTAAATACATAAGTACACTTTTCAATAAACTAAAATCAAAATATGTCAACTAATAAGTCAAAACATACTTATCATATTTTATTATGAAAAAAATATTTATAAAAAATAAAAAAATGTATTAATATAATATTTTAATAATAATTTATTTTAATTAAATAGTTAATAGTTAAAATATCTATATATCTATATATATTAGTTTTTTAAAATATTTAAATTTGAATATATACCAAAATATTTAAAGTAAAATATATGGGTTGTTTAGATAAATGCCTACATCGGTTTAAGGTTCATGATTGTCTCGCATCTAGGGTTTGGATTTTTTCCAATCCTCCATCTCGGAGGATAAAAAAAAATTGGGCAGCATTTCTACTTGCCCGACACACATTTCAAAATTAAATGGCAGCATAAACGTCGTCGGTTGATAGAAATATTCATCCAAACTATAAATTTAAATTTTAAATTTAACAAATTTGAATTTTTTTAATCCTCTGTGTATTCTTGAAGGATTGAAAAAAATTGGGCAGCATTTCTGCTTAAGGGGCATACATTTAAAAATTAAACTGACAACATAAACGCTACCAATTGACAAAATATATATAAAACAAAAAATTAAACTTTAAATAAATAATAAATTTCAATTACAATTTTATAAAAATCCGGTAGCATTTATGCTTTTCAGCACACATTGCAAACATATTAAACAAAACAAACTAACCTTAAAACATCTTTTACAATGATTTTTTTCAATTTTAACCTAAGATTCTAAAACTTAAAAAAATAAAAGAGTAAAACCTACATTTAAATTTCAAAAAACAAGGTTTAGGTGTTACCTCTTTGCTTCGACATCGTGGTGAAAGGTAGGGGTGGGTGTGTCTTACGCAGTAGCTTGGTCAAGATCTCTGGGGACATAGCAGCTTGGTCGAGGTCTCTTCTTGCTCGATCGAGGGTCTTCTGTGCACAAAATGGTAAAATGGTTGCGAATGCCCGTGAACTTTTTTATAAATTTTTTAACAAGAACCTCGTTCGAGGTCGGAAGCTTGATCGAGGTTTGGAGCTCGATCGAGGATTTATTTAACCCTTGATCTAGCTAGTGGTAAACCCTCGATCAAGATATCAATACCTTGATCGAGGGTTTACCACTAGCTCGATCGAGGGTTATAAAAATACTCGATCGAGCGCTTGTTAAACCCTCGATCGAGGGTGTGTTTTTTGTTTTTTTCCGAAATTGCCTTGCCAAAAATTGTAACCCACCTCCATCGATGCACCCTAAAAAAATATTGTTTGCCACTCTATTTGATTGATAGAATAGTATAAGACTCAATCGTTACTTACTGATTTTCTTGATGCAAACTCAGTTGTAAAGTAATTTTAGGTTTTTGTTATTTTTATAAAACCCTAAAATTATGGCCGTGAGGTTTTGTAAGACTGTAATGTATGTGTCGTGAGACATTTTACCCTAAGCACTTAATTTTGGAAAGAGGAATACTGGGCCACTCAAGCCACTGTCAAAATGTTTTATTATGGTTTTAACTTTGATAGCGATGGTTATAGCTTGTGAGGCGTTTCCATTTACGTCATGGATATTACAGTCATTTTCCTTCATTCTATAGCTAGCAGGTTTTGGAAAAAAATAAAGCTTATAAAAAAATACATTAATTATTTTAGATCATGAGAATTCCTTTGATGTTATTCCATTTTATAAAACAATAAGGTCGTGAGACCACTGTCACATATAAACATCTAGCAAGGATTTGGTGATTTGTAAAAAGACCCGTGAGGGTTTCACCGTTGAATCCTGACTTTGAAAAATCATTATTTGTCCTTAAAAAGGGTTTAGTAAGGAGAATATGTCGGCCATTCCTATGCTTATCTTGTTGCTTTCTTGCGTAAGAAGCCGTAAGGCCAAACTCCATTTCAAGTTATGAAACCATTAATAGGTCGTTTTGATTGTCCGACATTATTTTCTTAGTGGATAAGATTGTTTTTAAAACAAAAGAAAATATAATCCCTAAGGCTGATAGGTTTTAAATCTGTAAGTACTAAACTAGAGATAATAATGCCAATTCAGATTACATTCTGTAACCAGTGCTACAGCCTATCGATAATCTCGACTTGGTATTCCAATAAATTATGTGTTAATGAGATCTGAAACCTAAAGCAGTTATTAATTGAATTACAGTTTTGTTTACCTATGTATCTTGGGTTGGATCTGAACAAGATGGTTTAAAATAATGATCCCAATTTGAAGTTACAAAATCTATAAAGCTTGAAACTATGCATAACCAGATCTATACAGAATAATTTTTTTGTATTAGAGGTTCAAACCCTTATATATTTAGCAATATGCATTGTGTAGGTTAGTTTAAGGATCCATCTAAGAGTTTTATCTTTATTACTATTTTTATTCTTATAATTCTTGTAATTAGATATAAATATACTATAATGATCTTGTGACAAATTCATTTATAAGGAAAGTTAACTAACGGAGGAAATACCTCTAATACTAGTACTTTAGTAATTGTATAAACTAAGGTAGAAATACAGTAAAAATGCTCGAAAGATTACATCCAAAGGAAAGAAGAACATTATTTAGGCTAAGAGAATACTTTATGGAAATGACTAAATCAATAGATTTAACTTTTAACTTGAATAAATAGAAATGTAGTTCTTCTAACAACTTCTAGATATAGAATACATAAAATATCCAATCATTCTATTTAAAGTTACTGAGCATATTCCAAATAAAAATATATATTCAAAATTAAATAACAGTTGAACCTCGATAATATGCAGAAGGGAACAAACACCAAAGGGATACCTTTTCAGCCAACCATCTCTTGAAGCAGCCAAATTAATTGCTTAGGACCCCCGATCCTGTTCAGTGAACCACTAGGACAAAGATCTCTGAATATAGCCCACACAGCAACTTGCTGCAACTTGGCACTCAGTAGCAGACTTAGCTCAACAATTCCACTTTAGCTATCCCCTCATTAAATTTCTTGTGTGCCTGAATTTTAAGTTTCAAGCAGTCACAAGGTTCATTCATTTAGAAAACAGAATGAGTAGTGAACATCCTACTCAATTTGATGGTATTTATAATATTGCATAGGTCTTTGGGTTAGTTTTTGGAATTAAATGAGCTACCAGCTCAGTTGCCCCTCTCAGGGAACATGACCACTTTTTTAGGAATTATGCTCCTGCAACAGCTAGAAAGTGAAATGCTAGTGTTGCCACTTGTCAACCAGTCTTCTACAGCTGCTCATTCCTCATAGTGGGTCAATAAACACCCATTTAACAGTCTCCCTTGGATAGGTGTCTCTTCTTTTAATTATCAAAATAAACGATTCTTCAATTACAGTCATCCTTGACCAACTTAGTCATAAAACTTTACAGTAAATTTAACATAATGTTTTCCTGAAATACATAATAAATATTTATTTTCCAGTTTTGGGTATGTTACACGAGGCATGGCTGTCAGGTATGAAAAAGTACTTTCAAATCAATAATTACTCAGATAGGATAAAAGATAGAATGGTTATCTCTAACTTAAATGGAAAAGCTAATATATGGTGGAAGGATATAAAACGAGTGAAAAACATTAAGAAAAGTATGTAACTTAGAGGACTTTCAAGAAATGCTTTTAAAAGAAAATTTTTATCTGAACAGTATTACGAAGAAAGAGCTAAGGAATTTTACAATCTTAAGTTAGGCTCAATGAAGGAACTAAGTAGTAAATTTTTAAGTTTATTATGCTACGTAACTTATATTATCGATGAAAATCCTAAGATACAGAGGTTTCTAAGTTGTTTACCTATTAGCTTCAAGGAAAAAATTGAATATAAAAATCCAAAAACCCTTGGGGAGGCATTGAGGAAAGCTAATTTATGTTATGAACAAAGAAAAAATAAAAAATATGTTTATGTATTGTAACTTCATAATATATTCACTTGTATATTTTATATATTGTATTTCATTCGTCCTCGATGTTCCTATCGGGAGAATCATTAATGTAATCAAGTCATGTACAGTCATAGATATTAACCCTCCTTGTTGATCAGGGGGAAAAGTCCCCACAGTTGTGAGTCACTAGGGTTATTAGACTCTCCTAGAGAAGTCGGCCCTGTTAAGTTATTGTCAAGTCAAAAACTAGCATAAATAGAGAGTGCTCCTCTCTATTTATTATATACACTCACTCAAATGGGGTAAATGAGTGAGAGAGGAAGTGTTGGCACACGTGAGAGAGATCAGTTGTCGGAGATCATCTTTATGTTTTCGGGTTTTACTTTTTCTACTAGTGCTCATTTTATCTCTGAGGAAGTTGCAGGGTTTTCTCCTTTATGGTTTCCCTAAGGAAAATTCTTTGTGTCTCTTGTCTCTTGTGATTATTGTTGTGCATGTTATTCTCTCAAATAAGATTCTAGGATCATATTGCTTAAATGATAAAAATATAACATGGTATCAGAGCTAACCTAAGAAGAAGACATTGTGCAGCTGCAGAAACTAGGACTTCTTACTTTTTGGTTCTCTCTCCACAGATCATCAGCAAAAGGAGGCTAGCCTAACTCTCCATTGAAGGACGCATCTTTTTGTCGAAGCAAAATTTGATTCCAAGCATTTTCAGTTTTTGACCTACCATTGCGGTAGCAATTAAGGTTTTTCACAGAAGTGGAATTCTTGAGTGAGCCCAGCATAGGATTTCTCTCCTCCTCAAAATAGAAATTTAGATACCAAGGTAAAAAAAATTGGTTGGGTAAAACTTCAGGAAATTCAAACCCTAATTTGACCTCGGGCGTGAAAAACCCTAAAATACTAAAACTGGTAGTTTTGGTACATCCGCTATATCTCAAGATTGAATAAGGATTGGGAGCTGAAATTTTCACAAGCCGAATATAAAATCCTGATGTACCCTGTGTAACCATTTCAGCCTCATATTCGCTATATTCTGGGAGATATGATTCCTCCAAAGCAGGTTTCCAAACTCTTCCACGATTCATCCCTAAACAGGACACCTAGGGAGAATTGCTATATCTCAGGATAAGAAGGTCAAACTGAAATTTCGCAAGATGTTACAGATAGGGCATGGACTGTACTTTCTATGGTAAAATTTTTACAATCTAATGATGAAACAGTGACATGTGTAAGTCTGTACAAGTTCGCTATGATGAACAATCCTGAATTAAGTCACCATGGGAAAACTATCATAAGTACCAATTGGTGAAACCAATTATGCTCAAACCTATGGTGGTGGAAAGAGGACATACTAGGATACCATAGTACAAACTTTTAGACAGAGAGGAATAGTAATTGCGGAGATACTGTAGAAACAATATCAGACATTTCTGTAGAGGAAATTGGAAAACTAGGGCTTCTTGTTTCGGAAGCTTCCCTCCACTGTTTTCAGAAAAGGAGTACATTGGATAGCTCGCCTTGAATAGGACCATATTTCTATCCAATGATATATGAAATATTCCAAGTTTCTAAAATTAGGGTTTCTCTGACAAACCCTAGATCAACCAGCTCCGGAACCAGGATGGACACCTCAAATCGGTAAGATCTAATCTTTTTCTATTTACAGTTGAGGTTCTCATTTCAAGATGACTAATCACAGCAGCTTGATGACAAACTTGGTGAAGCTGAAAAATTCAGAGCATGGAAGTATATGATTTCACTAGTTCTTGAAGAAATGAATTAGACACCTACATAAGTGGAGAGGTTCTAGTTTGAGAGGGAGATGAGGCTAAAGCCTTACACAAGAAGAACTTGGTCAAGGCCAAGAAGATCATTGCTGATTAAATAAAGGATCGCCTTATACCACAAGTGTCTTCCCTAAAGACACCTAAAGAGATATTTGATTCCTTGACCAATCTATTTGAAAGGAAAAACATAAATCGGAAGATGACTTTGAGAAACCAGTTGAAGAATGTAAAGATCCAGAATGCAAAGACCATACAGAAATTGTGATCAAGGGATTCATTCATTCGAGGAATATGTGCAAGAAGGAAGTGATTACCTTCAGAAAACTCTAGGAGGAGAACACACAAGATGAAGCTCAGCTCATAATAAGAGAAAAGGAATATGGGAGCAACTGAAGATCAAGCTCTCATGATCCAAAGAAGATCCCTCAAGCGATGAGGAATACGAAGGACTCAACTCTTGAAGAACCTCTTATCCATATTAGCATTTGGATAAGAAATGATGATGGAATGAGTGAAGAATATGGTGAAGCAGAAGGCTCAAAAAGGATTCTACCCATGAAATGAATAAAATATAAGTATTCAATTGTCATTTCATGATATTATTTTGTTATGAATTTGTTTATATTCAGTTGACGTGTTATGCCTGATAGAATGCTTGCATTAATGACAGTATACTACTACAATGCATGTTATGGGTAAGTAGCCCATGGTACTATAAAACTCTCCATTGCTACTTATCTAGAATGAAGCCTCTTTGCAGACATATTTGATTAGTGCACAATCTCAATGATGTCATGGTAGAGATGGAAGGCATCTAGAAAGTTTTCGTAAGATATGGATGAATGTTGTATTGGCTAAAATAGTTGCATGATTATATCTTTATGCATAAGAGTTTTCCATTATGAATATTCCTTATGAAATGTTTCTAACCATACAAATAATGCATTTGACTTGTAGGAAATATCGTGTACAATCGCCCACAAGAAAAGAAGGATGAGACTTGTTCTGAAGAACAAGTGACGACAGTTCAAGAAGAATGATGTCTAGGATGTGGTATCGAGACCTGAAAGGAAGTCCGTAGTGTCTTCCATATGGATCTGCAAGATCTAACATGCAGTAGATGGCAACATCGTGGGATACAAGGAAAGATTCGTAGCATGAGGCTTCTCATGGAAAGAAGGCATAGACTACAAAGAGACATTTGCAGCCATTAGAAGTTAAGACACATGACAGGAAGATTCATGTGTGCAAATTAAAAAATGCCTTATATGAGCTCAGAAGACACCCATGGGATAACACATACATGAGGATCTTGAATATCACCTAGAGTGATGAAGATATTAACCTTTGCTACAAGGTTGAAGATGAAATCCTATAGAGGATGACAAGCTCATAGATGGGTGCGAGAAGAAATTTTGAAAAAAGTTTCAAGATAGAGGATATGGGTATCCAGTGACCCTAAATGGATACATAGAATATTAGTAGTAGAGGAAGATACTTGTCACTCCAGTACAAGATACATAGAGTATGAAAGGAAGAGGGAGAATGATGCTCTGCTTCAAAGGGAGTGACTACAGAAGATCCTGAGGTTTGACATGGTACGACAGGATGGACAACTTACTAATGGCTCTAGGATTTACTGAGAGTAAAGAAGAATCCAACCTTTACTTCAAGGTTGAAGGTGGAAGACCAATGATGCTCCTGTTATATGTCGATGACTTGTTCCTGATAGAAAAAGTGGAACTCATTAAAGTTGCAAGAAGGAGACTTGTTGCCGAGTTCGAGATGAAGGAATTGGGTATGGTGCATTACTTCTAGACATGGAGGTGTGGAAAAGTGCGAATGGAATCTCCCTTAGACAAGGGAAGTATGCAGTATAGATCCTGAAGAGGTTCGGGATGATGGACTACAAGGCCATGACCACACCTATGGAATCAAACCTGAATCTATTGAGTGATGCTTCATCAGAGTCGGTTGATGCTATGATGTATCATTAGATGATTGGGTCCTTGATGTACCTGACGAATACGAGACCAGATATTTTCTTTGCGGTGAACACATTGAGCCATTTCCTAATAGATCTGGGACATGTTCACCTGATTACTGCAAAGCATATTTTGAGGCACTTGAAGGGCACAGTTGATTATGGGATCAAGTATGAGGTGAATCAAAAGATTAACCTGGAAGGTTATGTGGATTCAGATTGGGCAGGTAGTGCCATTGATAGGAAGATCACTTCGGGGTACTGCTTCAGTATGGGATCAGGTGTGATCTCTTGGTTTAGTAGGAAGCAGTCCTGTATCACACTAAGTACAATCGAAGCAGAGTATGTCGTAGCTTGTTTGACTAGTTGTGATGGAAATTATGGCTAAGGAAGCTAATGTCTGATTTGTTTGATCTTCAGTTGGATGCTACTTGTATATATTGCGACAACTAGAGTTGTGTGAAGTTGTCGAAGAACCCAATGTTCCATGACAAGTCGAAGCATATTGAGATCGGATACCACTATATCAGGGATATGGTGCAAAGAGGAGCAGTGAAGTTCCAATATGTTGCGACGGACGAATAGATAGCTAATGTATTGACTAAGCCATTAGCCAGAATGAAGTTTGAGTACTTCAAGGAGAAGCTTGGTGTTCTCCAGATTGAGGTTCCTTCCAAGGAGAAGTGATGAGTCCATGATCCTTTCTGACATGGTAGTAGGATGTGTTCCTCCCATGGCCAGATGTAAGTGCAGAGCCTTTCTAACATGGTTGCGGGATGTGTTCCTCCCATTGTCAGATGTAAGTGCAGAGCCTTTCTGACATGGTTGCGGGATATGTTCCTCCCATGGTCAGATGTAAGTGTAGAGCCTTTCTCACATGGTTGTGGGATGTGTTCCTCCCATGGTCAAATGTAAGTACAAAGCCTTCTGACATGGTTGCGGGATGTGTTCATCCCATGGTCAGATGTAAGTGCAGAGCCTTTCTGACATGGTTGTGGGATGTGTTCCTCCCATGGTCAGATGTAAGTGCATAGCCTTTCTGACATGGTTGTGGGATGTGTTCCTCCCATGGTCATATATAAGTGTTGAAGAAGATGAATACCTATGTGGAGGTTAGGCCTACAACTAGCATGAAAAAGAGATGGCTCTGTAGAACTTCCTGTGACGAGTAGAATTGAGAGATAACACCATTTGATCGAGATACCGGAAGCAATGATGATGATTATGATGATCCAGTGAATATCCATTGATGATGATCCAGTGATGATCCAGTGACAAAGACTTGTGCTGATGAATTGTGTCTAGTGAATACCTTCCTAGTTAATAGGGAGTGTCGATGTATTTGTAACTTTGGAATGTATTCACTTGTATATTTTATATATTGTATTGCATTGGTCCCCAATGTTCCTATTGGGAGAATAATTAATGTAATCAAGTCATGTAAAGTCATAGAAATTAACCCTCCTTGTTAATCAGGGGGGAAATTCCCCACAGTTGTGGGGCACTAGTGTTATTAGACTCTCCTAGAGAAGTCAGCCCTAGTAAGTTATTGTCAAGTTGGAAACTAGTATAAATAGAGAGTGATCCTCTCTATTTATTATATACACTCACTCAATTGGGGCGAATGAGTGAGAGAGGAAGTGCTGGCATAAATGAGAGAGATCAGTTGTCGAAGATCATCTTTATGTTTTCAAGTTTTATTTTTGCTACTGGTGCTCATTCTATCTCTGAGGAAGTTGTGGGGTTTTCTCCTTTATGGTTTCCCCGAGGAAAATTCTTTGTGTCTCTTTTCTCTTTTGATTATTGTTGTGCATGTTATTCTTTCATATAAGATCCTAAGATCATATTGCTTAAATGATAAAAATATAACAAAACAAGGCATACCTAACTAGAAGAGTAAAAGAACAAATAATTTTGAACCAAGAAGAAAGGGATTTAATTCCAACAGAAAATATATTATAATATTATTTTTAGAGTATATATCCACACGCTTGAGTTTAATAATGAGGTATCCTTGAAAATTCCTCTCGATATAGGTTTATAATTTTTTTAAGTGAAGAGTTTTACAAGTTGATTTCTTCTTTGAATTTCTAATTGAAGCGTGTGAGAGTTTAATAGTTTATTTTTCTTGAAAATAGTTTCTTTGTAGATGTCTATAATTTTTTAGTATATATTTTTATAATATAATATATTGTTTATAAAATTGTGAATAGAAATATAAAAGAGGGATGATGAACTTGTCTGGGACATTGATCTAATGGGCCTCTATACTCTCAAAGAAGGCTACATTAAGCTTAGTGTAGATGGTATGCAAAGGGAAGAGTTGTGGTGGTGGAAGAAACCGTGGAAACTCAATTGCCCTCTAAAGACCCGACTTTTTATGTGGTGTGTACATGAAAACAAGGTCTCTACGTGGGACATTCTTCAGAAAAGAAGCTTTCAGGGGCCTGGTTGGTGTGTCTCGTGCAAGTCGAAATTGGAATCATGCACACATCTTTTTCTCAACTTACCTTTCATGAAAGAGGTGTGGTTGGAATGCTTGATATTACTGGGCTTTCCCTGTCGGTGGGAAGAAATATCTATGAACCAAGCATGGGAGATCTGGTGGGCTACTACCGTTGAGAAAAAATACAAATATCTGCCTCTTCTGGTTATCTGGGGATGTTGGTTGGCCCATAACTCTCTTATCTTCCATGATAAAGTGTGCACTCATGAAATCACTAGTGCATTGACTGTAGGTATCTTTACAGCCTTCCCGCAGCACATAAGGGTTGCAAAACAGAGAGAGGTTCTTGATCTCGATATAGATAAGGAGAACCCATGGGGTTTCTTTGATGGGGTGACACAAAATGATCTTTGTGGGGGAAGAGCTCTCTTATTTCTATCTGACTCACAATTCTTTGAACTTACTATTGGTTTAGGGGAGGATACAAACAATTCTGCTGAACTTATGAGCCTCAAACTTCTTTTAATTTTTGCAACAGAGAAAGGTTGAAGAAATACTAATGTCTTTGGTGACTCTATGAATATGATTAATTGGACAAGGGGCATTCAGCAATGCAGGAATCTTAGACTTGCCAATTTATTATCTTCGATTCGAGAGGTCCTTCTTGGTTTTGACTCTTTTTCGTGCCGCCATGAATTATACATAAAGAGAATATTTTAATATAAAATATCCAAACTTAATAGAAAGATAAAACAGAGTTTATAGTTTTTTTTACAAATAGAAATAATATAAATTGTATAAAGAAATAGATTATAATTAAAACTTAAAATATATATATATATATATATATATATATATATATATTTAAAAATTTATAATATAAATATAGAAAGAGAAAAAAGAGAGATTTACAATCTTTTATAAATTTTTATTAATAATTACAAATTTATTTTAAATTCAAATTAATCTTTAAAAATGTTATTTTTCATAAATTTAAATATTAAAAATTAAAAAATTGAATTCCACATATTTAATATTTCAAACATGGTTTCCAAATTTCCAAATATTTTATATTACTTATTTATATATATATAACTTATAAACTCAAAATTAAAAGCAATACACCCTACCCTATTCTCCTTATAGAAGTGGGTCTTTCCCCTATAGAGAGCCTAGCTAGGCTTTTGTTGTACAAGCACAAAATCAATAACATGGGAGACCATAAACTTCCTAAGCTAGCTTTAAATTCTAGCCAAAACCACCTAAGGCTCAAGCTAGGTTTCCTATCTTTTTAACTTGTCAAAATTATAATAAGCTCTGAAAACTTCTCTCCAAGCTCTTTGAGCATAAAAATACAATTTTAAAACAAACTAAATAATTCATCCACCATCATATATATATATAATCTCTTATTTTACTTACATGTTTTTAACCTTTTTTTTTAATTATTATTATCATTATATTTGTTTTCTTTTTTTTTCTTTTCTTTATCTTTTACTTACATGCAAGGCGATCTGAGCGATCTGTATTTGTTGGTGAACACTGCATGCAAGGTGATCTGGTGAACACTGCATGAAGGCGATCTCGTGAATATTTGAAGGCGATCTAGTGAATACTGCATCTACATCTACCTGGCTTCCTAGCGATCTGACCGAAGGAAAGTCTGTCTAGCGATCTGGGACTGAACACTGCATGCAAGGCGATCTATTGGTGAACACTAACCATCCATAATAATAATATTTGCTGGTGAACACTGCATGCAAGGCGATCTGAGCGATCTATATTTGCTGGTGAACACTGCATGCAAGGCGATCTGGTGAATACCGCATGAAGGCGATCTGGTGA
Organism: Pseudotsuga menziesii; assembly: GCA_001517045.1. Classification (NCBI taxonomy): domain Eukaryota; kingdom Viridiplantae; phylum Streptophyta; class Pinopsida; order Pinales; family Pinaceae; genus Pseudotsuga; species Pseudotsuga menziesii. The sequence continues at coordinate 135,371 of LPNX010183686.1, forward strand.
ATATTTGCTGGTGAACACTGCATGCAAGGCGATCTGAGCGATCTGGTGAATATTTGCTGGTGAATACTGCATGAAGGCGATCTGAGCGATCTGAGACTGAACACTGCATGCAAGGCGATCTGCTGGTGAACACTAACCATTTGCTGATGAACATAGCATGCAAGGCGATTTGGTGAATATTGCATGAAGGTGATCTGGTGATTATTTGCTGGTGAACACTGCATGCAAGGCGATCTGAGCGATCTGGTGAATATTTGCTTGTGAATACTGCATGAAGGCAATCTAAGCAATCTGAGACTGAATATTGCATGCGATCTGGTGAATATTTGCTGGTGAATACTACATGCAATCTGGTGAATATTGCTGGTGAATATTGCATGTGATCTGATATCTGGGTTAGATCTGAAAACTGCTAGTTACATTGGGTGACTGCATGCGATCTGAGACTAAATATTGCATGTGATTTGGTGAATATTTGCTGGTGAATATTGCATGCAATCTGGTGAATATAATATTGCATGTGATCTGGTGAATACTGCATGCGACCTGAGACTAATATTGCTAGTTACATTGGGCGACTGCATGCGATCTATGCGATCGTATTTTTTGGAACTTTCTATCATATAACTATCCATCTGAGACGGAACATCTTATTCTCTGCGGCCCAAGTTTGTTGAGAGTCTACTCCTATGGTTAGGGTTCGCTGTATAGCTGTTCGATTCGTATTCAAATCTCAGGTGCACACATTCCTTATCTCTTCTTTTCTAATACATATCTACTACTCATTTGCTCATAAATATGAATAAATCACCGCACCTACCAAAGACTGTCAAAGGTAGACCTAGCTCAATTACTTTAAATAGCATTTATGAATATTTAGAGTCTTTAGAGAAACATAGAGAAGAAAGAGAAATTAGACTACAAACATAATTAGAAGCCATGCTGGAAAATAAATTTACATCTCTTGAAAACAAGATTAAAAAACAAATAGAAAATAAAATAACAATACTGGAGAATAAAATGGAGACACTTGAGGTTAGATTACATGCTATAGAAAACCAGAGCCAATATACGAACCAAACATCCCAACAAGGAGACGTCGATACTTTAGAAAGTCTTAAAAAGAAGGACATGATTAAGGAGCTAGAAGCAAAAGTTAATAACAACCTCACCCTAAATAATGTAGCAGATAAATTAGATATCAAACCCATTAAAGAGGAAATGAAAAAATTGATAGAATTAGACCATGAGTGTAACAAAAGGGCCTTGAACCTTATAATTTTCAGCTTGAAAGAGGAGGAAAACGAGGACACTTTAGCCATATCCTAGACAGAATTACACAATAGATTACAAATTGAAACAACATGTCTCATAGAAGCGACAAGGTTGGGGAAATTAACTGAGAATAAAGGAAGTTTAATCCAGGTAAAGGTAATCTCTACTGACCATAAACATAACATACTTAGTAAAACCTCAAGTCTAAAAGGAACTGGAATATTCATAAATGAAGATCTCATTCCAGAAGATCAAGCAGAATTAAGAAAGGAGGTTCAAAAGGTAAAAGAAGCCAGGAAGGAAGGAAAATGGGCAATAATCAGAAATAGGAAAGCTGTTATTCGGGATAGAAACCAAAAAGATAGTAATAAGTAGAAATTCAACATGCTCCGGATTCTTTCTTAGAACTGTCAGGGCTTTCCATGGAACAAAGGCCCCAAGCTAAGTTGGATCTCTAATGAAGTTGATATTATTTTGTTAATTGAAACTTGGGAGCACGCAGAGTCTAGGGTCCCTAACATAGATGGATTTGTGCTTTGGTCAATCTGGAACAAGCGATCCTCTCGCAGAGGCATTGGGGGTATAGCGTGTTACATTAAGAAGAACATCTCCCCCCATGCTAGGCTTTATAAAAAAGACCCTCACAACCAGTATATGTGGATAGAAATCACTGACATCAACAATAGAAAAACCTACATAGCTATATGTTATTTTGCCCCTATTAACTCTAACTTCTATAAGAAGAACAATTTGGATAAAAATTGTCCTTACAATGGACTAGAGAATGATATTTCTAGAATTAGGAATGAAGGTAATATCCTTTTAATGGACGATTTTAATGATAGAACTTATAACAACCAAGCTATTCTCCTAAGCAATTATTCCAACCCTAATCCTCTCTGATTAGATGAAGACCTTACTTTAGCTAGTAGGTACAAGAGAAGCTCTGTAGATTTAGGGGAAAATTTGTTTGGGTTTGAGTTAATCAAGCTCTGTAGTTCTCAAGATCTCATAATTTGCAACGGTCTAAAGAAGTGGCCTAGCTCTAGCCAGATGACCTGTATCCATGGTCTTGGTAGCAGCGTAGTAGATTATGTTATTTCTGATATTTCTTTATACAACGATATAATAAATTTGGACGTTCTAAACGACCATGAGCCTGATTCGGATCATAAACCTTTAATGGTAACTATCAACTATGCCATCCATAGAGATCCCATAGAGGATAATCCTTATAACCAAAAGAACTTGATCTTTGATAGGAATAAAAAAGATCTTTTTATAAATGAGTTAAAAATTAATTTGCTTCCTTTATCAAGTACAGAAAACATTGAAGACCTATATTATAATTTTACCACAACCCTCTCTTATTCCATTAACAAGTTCTCAATTGAAGTTTCGAGTAATAAAAGGAATAGAAAAGCCAACTCTTGGTATGATACTGGTTGTAAAAATGCAAGGAGAGAGATTAAGGAAGCTCTTGATGAATCTCTTAAAATTAACAAGATAAAAAATTACAAATCCCTTACTAAAAAGAAAAAAAGGCAGTATATTGAAAAAAGGCAAGACAATCTCTTACACCTCTCTAAGACAGCTCCTAAGAAATTCTGGAGGCAGATTCTAACTAGAAAAACTAAAGATAATAATAAAATTTCTCTGCACGACTGGAATTCCTATCTTACAAAGCTTTATGACTCCCCGAATGTCATAGACCACTTTGAAACCCTCCTCACAATGGAAGAAGTTTTCTCTTTAAAAGACATAGATTTTAGGGTTAAGCGTCTTGCTAATGGAAAAGCTAAGGACATTGAAGGTTACCAGGCAGAAATCTTAAAAAATGGAGGTCCTGTCCTCATCCCTCACATCCACAAGCTTTTTAATCAAGCAGTCAAGCAAGGGTTCCCTAAACCTTGGACTCAGAGCCTCATTATCCCTATTTTTAAAAGTGGGGATACAAATAACCCCTCAAATTATCGAACTATTATGATAAGCCCCCTCTTAGCCAAGTTATATGGTATTATTTTGGAAAAGAAAATCAGCATTTGGCTTGAAAGTGAAGGTAAGCGGGCTAAAGGCCAAGCGGGTTTTAGAAGGCATCACTCAACAACGGACCACCTTATTACGCTTAGGGTCATTATGGAGGAGTGCCGCAATGATAAATCCAATCTCTTTTGCTGCTTTGTGGACTTTAGAAAGGCTTTCGATACGGTACCTAGAAATAACCTTTGGAATAGGTTAGAAGAGCTTGAGGTTCCTTTTGAGCTGAGAGCTGCCACGATAAGGCTCTACGAGAATGTAATTGCCAAGTTTAAAAGCAATGAGGGGTTGTCGAAAGATATTAAGTGTAATATCAGAGTTAAGCAAGGTTGCCCCCTCTCCCCTACCCTTTTTGGCATTTACATTGATAAGTTAGAGGGTTGTTTAGAAGAAGCAAGTTGTGTTGGTACGATCTTAGCTGGAATAGTCATCATCCTTCTTCTTTATGCTGACGATATTATCCTTATGGCAAGGTGTTCTTCTGATCTTGATAAGCAGCTTCGACTCCTCAAAGATTTTTGCTCTAACATGGGTATGATTGTTAACACTGACAAAACAAAAGTTATGATTATCAAATCCAAGAATGATACATACGCTAATTTTATGTATGACAATAGCAACTTGGAGGAAATGTCTTCTTACAAGTACCTAGGAATTGATATTCATCACAAGCTCAACTAGAACTATAGCATTAAGAAAAGGATTAACGGAGGGTGGAAAGCTTACTTTGGTCTTGAAAATAACTGTAAAGATGCAAACCTCATGATGTGGGATAAAAAGAAGCTCATTTTTTAAACTCTAGTCACTCCTGTCATCTTGTATGGGTGTGAGGTTTGGGGTTGCAGCATCTCTAG
>LPNX010183686.1:139667-174667 GCA_001517045.1 Pseudotsuga menziesii
TAGTCCCTAAAACACCATGGGTAGAAAGGATCTGCCACCTTTGTGAGAGTAAGAACATCGAAGATGAAAATCACTTCCTCTTAGAGTGCCCTGCGTACACCCACATTAGATCCCAGTTTCATAATCTTTGTTGCAATACCGACTTTCCTAGCCTTTTAGCCTATCAAAATTATACTAAGCTCTTTCCAAGCTCTTTGAGCATAGAAATATAACTTTAAAGCAAACTAATTAATTCTCTTCTTTAGGTCTGATAGACCAAGTTTGGTCTCAGGGGACGTTAACCATCATCATCATCATCATCATAATTTATTCTTTATATAAATATATACTTTTCTTTATTTTTATTTAAATCTTACTTATCTACTACTTTTAAAATAGAATCTTTTTTTCTTTTTTCCTTTATTATTTATATACTACTTTTTTTTTTAATCTTTATTTATTTATTTAATTATTTTTAATCTCATTTATTAAAGTCAAACATAGTACTATTTGCAACAAATAAATATAATATGAAATCAGCATGCTTAAATTTCACACATCAAATCTATATATAAACCTGTAAAATATAAAAAAAAGTTTTTCTTATTTACAATCAAATAGGTTTCAAACAAACTCTCAAAATTATTGATTCTTTATTAAAAAAGTTTAATTATTTAGTTATTGATTCTTTATTTATTTAATTATTTTCATTTTCATTTATTAAAGTCAAATATAATATTATTTGCCACAATTAAATATAATATGAAATCAGCATGCTTAAATTTCACACATCAAATTTATAAATAAACTTGAACTTATTTACAATGAAATACATTTCAAAGAAACTCTCAAAATTATTGATTCTTTATTAAAAGAGTTTACATATAGTAAAATATATAAATAAACTTTACAAATAATTTTAATAAATATGTAGAAATAAACTTAAATACAAATTATATACAAGTTTTAAAAATAAACATAGCTGAATTAAGTAAATTTGAAAACAATTTTTATCTTTAACCATTAAAATTTACATTTCAAACCATCAACATAAAACTTATCTTAACATATCACCCTTATTTTGTAAAGACAAAATATATTCCTATCCATTTTGGCCTACCAAAGATCAACAATTTCATTTCATATTCTAATAAATTCAACTGTTTCATGGTGTTATCATAACCAAACTTAAAACAATCTTTCTTACCTCTTCTAATTATATGAAAGTGGTGATCATTTAAAACTTGTGGAAATCCCATATGTATTCTTATCTCAAACAGTCCATCTCTGAAATATTATGCGTAATCATGGTACTCAGGCAATCAAACAAACAGATTAGAGATGCTGATCGATTTTCTGCAACTGTTCCTGTTAATAGATCATTCTATTGAATTACTGCAAAAAACGTTCATGAGTATGTCTATACATAAATGATACTCTGCCTGTAGGGTTTCATGGTAGAATGGTGGATAGAACAACCAACATTGCAAAAATGAGAATAACAAGTCCAGTAGAGTTGACAAGCATGGCCTCTGGGCTGAAGCGGTCCATGCCCATAAACGCCTGGAACACGAGCTTTTCCAGGATTCCTGTCTCTGCTGTCATAATCGCCATTACATAGAGGAAAATCCCAAGAAAAACGTGCCAGGGATAGATAACATCTCTCATTGGCTTTGACGCACCCGGGTACATGAATGCTAACAGTGCCCCAATCCACTGGGTAGATCAACACAAATGAATTCCAGAGAATGAATATTGAGATGGAAGATGATAAAGAATAAACTATTTTAGATTTAGGTAATATTAAGATTTATTGCAAAGAAGAGGTGTATTTTACAGTCCAGTATGGGATTACAGTCCAGTATGGGAGAGATATATAATTTTCTTCAGTGCTATATGCTATTTTAGAGTTGATACATGTCTTTTATGAAAAATAGTATTTTTTTTTATAAAAAATAGTTCCCTTAAATTAATATAAATTAGATAAATTAAAACCATAAAAATTGGATTACATATTTCTTCAACACTTTCACTCTAAAAAAAATGTATTTGATCCTTCTTAGTGCTTAATAGATCTCTTTTTAATAAATCTATATTGATTTAAAATCCCATATCAATTTCTAAGCCACAATTTCTGAATCCATAGAAATTTAAAAATTAGATTTTAATAGGCAATTTTCCATATCATCTGTAAAACCTCAATAAAAACCTCAATAAAAATAAATACCATACTGATCATAGTTACCAAATTCGGCAAAATCAGGCCATGAACTGATCCATAGGATTCCATTACTTGGTTAACAGGTGAAATAAATAAGATGGAAAAACAACTATATATATTCTTCATCTATTACGATTCGTTTGGCTCATTATTCACTAGGATTGGGTTTATTGGTTACCGGGTGAAACAAATAGGATGAAGAAACAACTGTATATTTCCCAAATTTGCTTCTGTTCCCCACCCGTTAGCCTGGAAATAGTAGATAGCTGGCTGGATGGGTGATTCAGGGTTTTGTGTTTGTTGGAATTTGTGATTCATGGTTTGAAGGAACTTAACTTAGATGGTGATTGAATAGAAGTTGTTTCAGATAAATAAATAAGTAAATACCTGGAGACCGAACAAAGAAATGGTGGCAATACCCAGCCAGGAATGCAAGCTGTACATATGTTTAAGCTGGATCTCGTTGTGGTATTTGAACGCTGCGTATATTCCAATGGCTCCCACTACGATAGAGCTGCCCAGAAGCGCCAGATGAACTAATTTCTGGACCTCCTTTTTAGCAGGGATTACTTTGTAAACTAGAATAGCTGTACGCACACAGAGAATGTTAGTTTAATAAGTTAGCATCTAGTCAAATCCAGGATTTGATTGGTTTTACCTTGGCTGGACAAAAAGACGAAGCCCACAAACATGAAGACTGTATGAACCTGCACAGTTATTAAAAGTCAGGGAGGACATTAAAATCATTCAGGAATTGGACTGAACAGAATTAGACCAAATTGGAGAAGAGAATTAAAGAAGTTCTGACGTTGAAGATTTTGGATGTATCATGGTTGTGGAAGGCCAATCCCCCATGATAGTGGATGCACCAAACGAGGACTAATATACAGGCTGTCACTCCAAACAACTGGGCAAGCAAGATAATGGGCCGACTTGTGATACCAAACCCATAACTATTTTTCTTCAAATCCATTAAGCAGAGGCCTGATTAACAAGAATCCACACACTCTCGTTTATCTGAATCTCTGTGTATAAAATTGCTCCCTTTTCTGCTTTAAAATCTCTTCCCAAACTCAATAAACCCCCATTGCTAAATGATCTTGTTTCTTATCAAAGTGGGCTTCAGCTTTGGCTGGCAATGTGCCTTGTTCGTGAGTGTTAGCTGTCTTTTATGTCTTTACCGCTTTCTTAAATTCCAAGTTTACTGTGGCTGCATGAAGATGGTTCTACTTTTTAGTGTCATTATAAAAATAAAAAACTGGCTTCTTTGGTTATGGATGGTTTGGTTTTAGAACCCAAGTGTGATATATCTATGTTTCCCAATTTTTTTATTTTAATATCTTGTATCTATGTTTCCCCAATTGTCCCTCCATGTAGTATAGTTTTTTTTGTACATGTAAAGTTATTTTTGGTGCACCCATCGATTTGATCACATTGACATATATAGTATTTTATGGAGCTTAATAGTGAGTGAGTGGTGCTTCAAGAGCACCCAATAGGAGTCGCTGGTCACCCACCTCTCCACCCCGTGTACATGTATGTCAAATTCATTGTCCCTGCATGTAGTATAGTTTTCTTTGTATATGCAAGTATCTTTTTGGTGCACCCATTGATTTGCTGACATTGACATATATATTATTTTATGCAGTTTGATAGTGAGTGACTGGTGCTTGAAAAGAGCACCAATTGGGGCCACTGCTCATCCACCTCTCCCCGGCTACATGTATGTTTCGCTTTCTTTGAAAAAGTCATTGTCTCTCTATGTAGTATAGTTTTTTTTGTACATGCAAGTATCTTTTTAGTGCATCCAACAATGACATATATATTATTTTATGGAGCTTGATAGTAAGTGAGTGGTGCTTGAAGAACACCCAATAGGGGCCGCTGCTCACCCACTGCTCCCCCTAAGTACATGTATGTCTCACTTTCTTTGAAAAAATTATTGTGCCTCCATGTAATATAGTTTTCTTTACACATTCAAATATCTTTTTGGTGCACCCATTGATTTGCTGACATTAACATATATATTATTTTATGCAACTTGATAGTGAGCGAGTGATGCTTGAAGAGCACCCAATCAGGGCTGCTGCTCACCCACCTCCTCCCCCATAGGTACATGTATGTCTCGCTTTCTTTGAAAATGTCATTGTCCCTCCATGTAGTATAGTTTTTTTTATACATGCAAGTATATTTTTGGTAAACCCATTGATTTGTTGACATTGACATATATATTATTTTATGCAGCTTGATAGTGAACGAGTGGTGCTTGAAGAGAACCGAATTGGGGTCGCTGCTAGTGAGGCACCAATGGTACATGCAGTTACACCTCGACCCACCATCACTTACACATGGACATTAAGTAAAAATATTATACTGGCTTGGAATTTGAACAAATGTACATAGAATTTTTATAGGTTGGTAAACTAACTTACAAATTTTGGTTTGTGTGCAGTCTCCAGAAATGAGATCCGTTCCTCTTGTTCAAGGCTGGGGAACACAACCGAGCAGCCGAAAACGAAAGATAGACTTCTCAAAATCCACTGACCCTGGTAGGGAAAGAGGGGATAAATAGAATTCATGTATGGAGGGGATAAATAGAATACATGCACCGTTTTGTTTGTATACACGCACATGTACAGTATGGTCCACTATTTTGTATTATGGCCACAGCATGCCATTTTTGTAAACATTATATGTACATATATTATAAAGCAAGGTTCATATTTATATATATGGTTGACTTTATATGGGAACGTGATATTTATTATATGCCTTTCATATATGTTTAACTCTGCATTTCGTTAAGTATGTGTTTAATTAAAATGATACTTAATGTGGTTCACCTATGTGATATTATGATATTATAGACCTTATCATGGCATATCCTAGTAACTATTTGAAGATCTCCAATACTTCAAAGAAGATTGTATGACTCATCCAACTAAGATCAAGTAACAATTAAGTAAGCCACCTCTAATATTTATATATGTCGCATACCATCTAAGGGCTAATCATACACCATGTACCCCAAGTCTCATGAAGCACCCCTAAACAGGGTGTAAGGGATTTTGCAGTAAATTTGAAAGCCAATACTTCCTCTTATAACAAAAGTGTTTTCACCAAATACAAGATCCCATTGCAAATCCACTAGACCTACCATCTAGTTAGATCACAGCATCTCAAGTCTCCAAGAATGTTGACCACATGTAAATATGAAGGAACATAACTCTGCATCATCAACAACTTTCCAAAATCCATCATCCCTCAAGTCAACACCTTCGGAGATAATTGCTAGACACCACACCATAAGTTTTTCAGGACATCCTACAAAGATAATCACATCTCCATACAAGACTAAGACAAATGAATTGTATCTATGAAAATCAGAAAAATATATAACTTTAGAATTCCAGCCTTAATGAAATACCAAGATCATGGTTCAATTAACAACCCATGTAGGGCTATCATCAACTTTTTAACATCATAACCTATAGCACACACCTTAAAACCTTTGACAATCAACACACTAACCTGAGCAAGGTCAAGTCTCTCTTTCTAAGAGAATTTTCAAGAAAGAGTATTATAAAGGTAAATTCCCTCTACCTAAGAAATTCCATGGAATGTACAAGTGCCACTTGATGAACAAGAAATATGTAAAGACTACCCTCTCTCAACAAACTAAATCCATTGATGCTGCACTATTTTCCTTCAAATGGAACTTATACTATACATATATCATTCAAGGAATTCTCTCAAAGCATTCTTATTCAAACAAGGAACAAATAGAACATCACTCACACGTGATAAGTAGCATCATAACCAAGATCCACACGCATACCTCCTGCTTTCTCTTGAAACATGTTTAATAATGACCTATCATATGTCACGCGTCTTAAAGCTCCAATGTCCTCATACCATCCAAGTCTAGATACAATATTAAAATATAAGAAAGACACCATAGCCATATCCATGTTAAAAAAAAAACAATATTGAGAAGACAAAACATTTTTTAGGGTCCAAGAGCTTCTCCCAAGAAACTTAGGGTATCACACCCAACAATATCAAAAAATTCAAGCACCTAACCTAACTACAGAACAATTGGAATACCAAATCCCTCTTTCACCGATAGAGTGATCCCAACAACAAAAAACTACGATGCCATGTAGAAAAGTTTTGAACTAGAGAAAATTAATGAGACTTCAGAAATTAGCATATTGTGTCACCAATGCAAGATTTGACCCACCAATGCAATAGTTAACCCACCAATGCAAGAGTTGCATTCAAGGAAACTGAGCAAAACCTTAGTTTATGGGCAAGGCTGATATGGAAACACTACCAATAATCCTAAGGTGGAGTTTTCTGCAGAGTTGACCCACCAAGGCAAGAGTTTTATTCAAGGAAACTAAACAAAACCCTAGTTTATGAAATCAATGCAAAATGTAATCACTAGGTAATGAAAACAAGCTGGAGAGGCCCTGCTAGATGTACTCGCATTCCAGGAGACCAATGGAGTCGACAGTTCGTCGATCCGACCTCCGATTGTTGATTTATGTCCAATTGAAAGTTGCCTCAAAAAGTGGTTCATGGACACTTGGTGACTTTCGGTTCTAGAGAGAAAAACCAAACAGATAGCATAATTGCATGTTGTTGGTTCCTGCAGGTGTGTATGGGCAAGGAGACCAACAGAGTGGATGACTCACCGATCCAACCTCTGGTTGTTGATTTATGTCTAGTTGAAAGTCGCCTCAAAAATTGGTTTAGGGACACTTGGTGACTTTTGGTCGTGGAGCGAAAAACCAAACGGATCAACATAATTGCATTTCATTGGATTTTGCAGGTGTGTATGGGAAATGTTGATATGGAAACACTACCAATAGTCCCATGGTGGATTTTTTTGCATAGTTTACCCACCAAGGCAAGAGTTGCATTCAAGGAAACTGAGCAAAACCCTAGTTTATGAAATCAATGCACAATGTAGTCACTAGAAAGTGAAAATAGGTTGGAGAGCCCCCCTTAGATGTACTTGGAATGCCAGGAGACCAACGGAATCGACGGTTCGTCGATCCGACTTCCAGCTGTTGATTTATGTCCAGTTGAAATTCAACTCAAAAAGTGGTTCAAGGACACTTTGTGACTTTTGGTCCTAGAGCAAAAAATTAAATGGATCAACATTATTGCGTGTCGTTGGTGTTATTTTTTCAACATTAAGCTAGAATTATGTTAGGATCTTTACTGAGAGAATAACAAGTACAGCAATCAAACACAAGAGACAATGAACATAGTGTTTTTGATCGGGGAAACCATAAATGGAGAAAACCCTGCAACTTCCTCAGAGATAGAATCAGCACAAGATGTAAAACCCCAAAACAGTAAGATGCACTACCAACAACAGTAATCTTTTTCTTGTCTAGCCCCAGTGTCTTTCCTTCCTCAACCATGCGCTACACTTGAGTGTGTGAGTGATGTGTGCAAAATAGAGATCCCAGATCTCTATTTATACTAATCCCAGCATGACTAAAACCCTACTAGGGCCGACCTCTACTTGGAGATTCTAATAACCGTAGTGCCCCGGAACTGTGGGGACTTTAACCCTTACACAATCGGAGGGTTACCCACTATGACTTGACATGACTTGTTTACACTATTGATTCTCCCGATCTAAACATCGGGGCATGACAACATGACTCAATTACATAATAAATACATCCCGGAATAAACATCGGGTTACAATACATAAGATACATAGATGAATACATTCTGAAGTTACAAATACATCAACACTCCCTCTTAACTAGGAAGGTATTCTTTCGACATAATTTTCAGCACTGGTCTTCTTTTCTGTATCAACTGGATCATCTCGTCATCTGCATCTCAAGTCTTCTAAGTCTTCAAGTCATCATCATTCTTCGAATCTGGATCATCTCTCAATCTAGATCATCATGGAACATCATCACTGGATCTGGATCATCTCTCAATCTGGATCAACATCACTGGACTAGATCTGGATCATCACTGGATCTAGATCATCTCTCGATATGGATCATCAATGTTGGATCTAGATCATCACTCAATCTGGATCTCTCGGAGTCATCATGACTAGATGTGGACCATAGCTCGATCTGGATCTCACCTGGTCATCATCATGTGTGTGCTATCTCGTCATAGGAAGTTATACAGAGCCAGCCTTCTTTCATGCTGGGTGTATGCCTACCTCCTTGTAGGTCTTTGGTAGCCCTTATATTTGACCTACTCGTCAAAATGGCCAGCACTCACATCTGACATGGGAGGAACCTAATCCTTTAGCCATGAACAGAATGGCTCTGCCCTTACATCTGACCTGCTTGTCAGAATGGCGATATCCCTTACATCTGTCCTACTCAACATAATGTCCAGCACTCACATCTGACCTCCTCGTCAGAATGGCTCTGCACTTACATCTGACCTGCTCATTAGAATGGTGGTAGCCCTTACATATGTCCTGCTCAACAGAATGGACAACACTCACATCTAACCTCCTCGTTAGAATGTCTTTGCACTTACATCTGACCTACTCATTAGAATGGCGGTAGCCCTTACATCTGTCCTACTCGACAGAATTGTCAGCACTCACATCTGACCTCCTCGTCAGAATGGCTCTGCACTTACATCTGACCTGGTCGTCAGAATGGCGATAGCCCTTACATCTTTCCTACTCGACAGAATGGCCAGCACTCACATCTGACATGGAAGGAACTAAATCCTCTCACCATGACAGAATGGCTCAGCCCTTACATCTAACCATGGAAGGAACCAATCCTCTCACCATGTCAGAATGGCTATGGGTCTCATCACTTTCTCTTGGAGGAAACCTCGATCTGGAGAACACCAAGCTTCTCCCTGAAGTACTCAAACTTCAGCCTAGCCAATGGCTTCGTCAATACATCAGCTATATGTTCCTCCGTCACAACATATTGGAGCTTCACTGCTCCCCTCTACACCATATCCCTGATATAGTGATACTTGATCTCAATATGCTTTGACTTGTCATGGGACACTGGATTCTCTGACAACTTCACACAACTCTGATTGTCACAATGTATACAAGTATCATCCATCTAGAGATCAAATATATCGGATAGTAGCTTCCGCAGCCATACTGCCTCACAACTAGCTAAACAAGTTACGACATACTCTGCTTCAGCTGTACTCAGTACCACATAGGATTGCTTCCTGCTAAACCAAGAGATCACACCTGATCCCATACTGAAGCAACATCCTGAAGTGCTCTTCCTATCAATGGCATTGCCTGCCCAATCTAAATCAACATAACCCTCCAGGTTAATCTTCTGATTCGCATCATACTTGAGCCCATAATCAATTGTACCCCTCAAGTACCTCAAAATATGCTTTGCAGCAATCAAGTGAACATTTCTCGGATCTGTTAAGAACTGGCTCAAGGTGTTCATAGCAAAGCAAATATCTGGTCTCGTGTTCGTCAGGTACATCAATGACCCAATCATCTGATGATACATCGTAGCATCAACCGTCTCTGAAGAAGCATCATTCAATAGCTTCAGGTTCGATTCCATAAGTGTGGCCATAATCTTGCAGTCCATCATCCCAAACCTCTTCAAGATCTCTACTGCATACTTCCCTTGTCCAAGGAAGATTCCATCCATACTCTGCCACACCTCCATACCTAGAAAGTAATGCATCATACCCAAGTCCTTCATCTCGAACTCGGCAGCAAGCTTTCTCTTTGTATCAGTAATCAACCCATCCATACCTGTCACAAATAGATCATCTACATATAGTAGAAGCATCATTGGGTTTCCATATTCAACCTTATAGTAAAGGTTGGAATTTGCTTTACTCTTGGTAAAGCCCAAACTGGATAGAAAACTATCAATTCTGCTGTACCAGGTCCTAGGTGCCTGTTTCGAACTGTACAGGGATTTCTTCAATATGCATACATGAGACTCCCTGTCATGTGTCTCAAAACTGAGTGGTTGTTCTACATACACTTCCTCTTCCACTACACCATTCAAGAAGGAAGTCTTGACATCCATTTGGTGTATCTTCCATTTCATCACTGCAGCCAAAGCAAGTACTAATCTGATGGAAGTGTATCTGGCTACAGGTGCAAAAGTCTCTTCATAGTCTATTCCCTCTTTCTGAGAGAAACCTCGAGCTACAAATCTTTCCTAATACTTTTCAATGCTACCATCTGCAGCATGCTTGATCTTGTAGATCCATTTGGAAGTTACAACTGACTTCCCATCTGGTCTTGGGACAACATCCCAAAAATCATTATTCATGATCGATTGGTACTCTTTGATCATAGCATCCTTCCATTCTTTTTTCTCTGCCACTTCTTCATAACTGGAAGGTTCTTTATCAATGAAATCACATAGTAAAGCTACTTACCCAGAATTGGATCTGGTCTTCTTTCTTTCTCTATGATTCTCTTTTGGAGCCCCATATCTTTCCGCACCTTGGATAAGTTCTCATACCTAAGCAGGTTTCCTCTTATGAGGATTCTTCTCCAGAGGTGGATCTACAGGTATTTGTGGTTCTTCAAATTCTTAATCTTCTTCTCGAGTTTCTTCATTCATAGTTGTATCATGGATTCTGGGTGCTTCTGCTTCTTCAGATTCTTCAGCAGGTCTCTTTCTAGATTTGTTGTAAGCTGTATCTTCATCAAATATCACATCCCTGCTGATGTCAATCTTCTTATATCCTGGGAAATATATTTTGTAAGCCTTCAAGCTTTCAGAGTATCCCACAAATATACCCTTCTTTCCTGAAGGATCTAATTTATTCATCTTCTCTTTTGGAATGTGGATGTACACAGGACAACCGAATATTCTGAGATGGCTGACTTCTGGTTTCTTGCCGGAGAAGACTTCTTCAGGAGTCTTGTTCTCGAGTACTCTATGTGGAGTACAGTTCTGTACATACACCGCTGTTCTGGCAGCTTCTACCCAAATATGCATAGGAAGGTCTTGATCATGAAGCATTGCTTTTGCAGCCTCCATGATAGTTCTATTCTTCCGTTCCGCAACCCCATTCTGTTGTGGATTATAAGGAGTGGAAAACTCCCTCTTAATCCATGATTCTTTGCATAGCTCTTTGAATTCATTCAAAGTGAATTCTCCACCATTATCTGATCGAATGGTCTTGATCTTCTTTTCAGTATGGTTTTCAATCAAGGCTTTGAATTCTTTAAACTTGCTGAATACCTCATATTTGTTCTTCATGAAGTAAACCCATGTCTTCCTAGAAAAATCATCAATAAAAGAAACATAATATGCATACCCGCTTAGAGAGTTTGATGACATAGGACCACATACATCGGAGTGGATGATTTCCAAGATTCTTTTTGCTTTGCTTTCACTGCTTGGAAACGTCTTCTTTGTATTCTTTCCTTTCGCACATCCTTTGCAGACCCCATCATGTTTTGCTTGAATTTCTGGAAGACCTTCGACAGCTTTGCTTGCAATAGGTAGTGCTCTGTAATGCACATGTGCAAGCCTTCTATGCCAAAGTTCACTTGGCTCTATTGTTTCATGGACCAAGGCTTGTTCTGGATGGCCCTTCAGTTTGTATAATCCTCCTTCTTGTTCTCCAATTACTACTGCATCATCGATATTCTTTCATTTTGGCCACATGATGACTTGGCCATCTATGAATACAACCCGCATTCCTTTTGCATCTAATGCTGATATGGAGAGAAGGTTCTTCTTGAGTCCTGTCACAAACAATACTTCTTTCATTGTTAGAGATTTTCCAGACTCTAACTTATATGAAGATTCCCCACTACCTTTTATTGGATATTGGTAGTCATCTCCTAGCTTTACCTTGTGAGGTGATTCATGCTCTGACAGTCTTACAAAGGATTCCTTGAATCCAATCATATGTTTAGAAGCCCCATTGTCTATAATCCAATCATCACTTCCATGAGTAATGTTACCTGTGAGAGATGATATCAGAACATATTCATCCTCGCTTGAAGAATCTTCACTTTCATATCTAGATCTCTTTCTGGATGGTTCATCATCCTCTGCAGCATGAGCATGATGTCTTGTTTTTCTGCTCTTCTTTACTATCTTCTGTTTGTTAGGACAATTCCTTGCATAGTGTCCTGCTTCATCACAAGTATAGCATATGATCCTAGATACATCTCTATTATCTTTGTGAAAGTGCTTACCTCTAGAACCATGAGATTTTCTCTTGCTTGGCTTGGAGTGAGACTTGGAGCATACTGTAAGAGCTTGGTCTTCACTTCCCATATTCTCTTCTCAAGCTACTATCCGAGCTTCTTCTTGAGAGCACTCTTCCCATAGTCTGCTGAACTTGACTAACTTCTTCCTAGCACAGATTCCTTGGATAAAAGAATCCCATGACCTAGGAAGGCCATTCAATGTAGTCATTACAATCTCTGCATTTTCTGCTTCTTCATCAACTACTTCTAGTTGCTCTTTGATTTGAGAAACTCTTGTGAAGTAAGATTGGATTATTTCTGCATTTTGAATCTTCACATTCTTCAGTTGGTTTCTTAGGGTTATCTTCCGATTGATGTTCTTCCCTTCAAACAATTTGGTTAGGGCATCAAACATAGCTTTAAGTATCTTGAGAGAGGACACCTGTGGGATAAGGTGATCCTTTATAGAATCAGCAATGATCCTCTTTTCCATAACCATCTTCTTCTTATGTATGGTCTTTTCCTCATCTCCCTCTGGAATCGGAACCTCCTCATGAATGTAGGATTCTAATTCATTTTCTTCGAGGACCAAGGAGATTCTATACTTCTAGGCTCGGAAGTTTTCATCTCCCTCAAGCTTTTCATCAAGCTTGGTATGATGAGACATCTTAAATGACAACCTCAAATGGAAATACAAAAGATTTTAGATCTTACCAGGTTCAAGATGTCGGATCTAAGACTTGAGCTAAAATCCTGCAGAGCTGGTTTAGGAGCAAATTAGGGTTTTGCTTTTTCGGAGTTTTGTCCACCCAAATGCCTTGAAATTTGTCCCTAACTTCGATTTTGGGGAGGAGATCAATCCAGGCCTGGGCTCACTGAAAAATTCCTCTTCTGTGAAAAGCCCTAATTTTTGACAGTAGTGACAGGTCCAAAACTGAAAAACCTCAGAATTGGATTCTTCTTCGACAGAAAGATGCGCCCTAAGGAGAAGAGTTGTTCCACCTTACTTTTGCTGAAAATATGTGGAGGAAGATCCACAAACTAGGAATCCCTAGTTTCCGCAGCTGCACAATGTCTTCTTCTCAGGTTAGCTCTGATACCATGTTAGTTTTCCAACATTAAGCTAGCATTATGTTAGGATCTTTACTGAGAGAATAAAAAGTATAGCAATCAAACACAAGAGACAATGAACACATTGTTTTTGATCGGGGAAACCATAAATGGAGAAAACCCCGCAACTTCCTCAGAGATAGAATTAGCATAAGATGTAAAACCCCAAAATAGTAAGATGCACTCCCGACAGCAGTAATCTTCTTGTCTAGCCCCAGTGTCTTTCCTTCCTCAACCATGCACTACACTTGAGTGTGTGAGTGATGTGTGCTAAATAGAGATCCCAGATCTCTATTTATACTAATCCCAGCATGACTAAAACCCTACTAGGGCCAACCTCTACTTGGAGAGTCTAATAACCCTAGTGCCCCGAAACTGCAGGGACTTTAACCCTTACACAATCAGAGGGTTACCCACTATGACTTGACATGACTTTCTTACATTATTGATTCTCCCGATCGGAACATCGGGGCATGACAACATGACTCAATTACATAATAGATACATCTCGGAATAAACATTGGGTTACAATACATAAGATACATAGATGAATACATTCCGAAGTTACAAATACATCAACAGTTGGCTCATGCAGGTGTGTATGGGAAAGGTCAATATGGAAACACTACCAATAGTCACACGGTGGAGTTTTTTGCAGAGTTGGCCCACCAAGGCAAGGTTTCCAAGAGTTGACCCATGAATGTAGTTAAATGTGCATTAATGTAATTAAATGTGCATTAATATAAAAATATTCATTAAAAGCAAATTGCAACAACTCTAGAGCATGCTATTTTCTTAATTCTATTTGGTGGTGTCTAAAGACACCATTAGTTCTTGGCACCTCCAATGTGCCATAGATCGTGTTTGTATCCTAGGCACATGAAAGGATAAACATTAGTACTCTCACTAGAAAATAAAAAGAACCCAAGGAAATTGTGCAAACATTATTTATAGATAACTCACCTGAGGATGTAGGATCGCGTTTCGATTGTCCACTATACTGTGAATAGTAAAATGTCTATGAATGGTATTTGTCAATCAAGTTAGTGTTGAAATTGTATAGGTGAATGGTATTGAAATTGTTCTTCAACACGCACTTTAAAGTTTAAATAATGCACCTAACAATCTAGCCACACTAGACAATCTAGTAACACTTGATAATGCACTCACTCGAGTAGGCCATCTGAATCATCTCTACTTCCGATGGTGTCCATCAAACTCCAATGCTCTAAATGAGGTAGAAAAATCGTACATGTTATCGATTTTTGTTCAAAAGTGTGCGCAAATTGATTTTTATACCAACGACCAGGTTGGTGAAGTGGTACACAATAATGCTTGGTCTATAATCTTAATATGCATACCCACCCTTCCTTTTCTATTGTGCTGCTAGTGTCAAGTACTCCCCTTATATAACCATAGAGCTTGTTGGGAATTCAATATTTTCATCATCTGTAACATGTTCGAGAATGGTTTGTGTCCCCTTTAAGCAACAAGCTAACCAATAGTCAAAACCACATTCATTATTTTTTGGGGCAACTACTACATATATTTTCTACACTAAAACTGTCCCACGACCTGCAACCCAACATTTTTTATAAAACAAGTATCGCATATGCGATATAACGCATGTTCCTTTTAATGCATATGTGTTATATCGCATATGTGTTATGGTTACAATGGTTTATCCCTAGCGGGCTCTATGTAAAACATGATTTTCATATCGCATATGCGATATGAAAATCATGTTCGGTAAGGAGAAATTAACAATACATTGATTAAGCTAAAAGAGGGGGGGTAGTCAAAGGAGGGAGAGAAAGGTGTAGAGGGAATCATGGGAGGGAGGGATGGGTAGGGGAGAGATATGTGGGCGATGTAGGGAGGAGAAATATAAGGGGAAGGGAGGGATGGGTAGGGGAGAGAAATGAAAGGGGGAATGAAGGGAGGAGAAATATAAGTGGGAGGGAGGGATGTGGGGGCGGTAAGACTAAATTATGATAATAATAATAATAATAAAAACCTTAAACACTAATGAACTATTGTTGTAGATTTCGATGCCATGTTTTGAAACTCGATTCAAAGATATTGATGTCGCTTCGCATCGCCCTCACCTGATGCAAAAATAACAAAATTCCCTTTCATAATAATGATGACAATGACAGATAATTGTTCAACACGAAAGAATGACCGCCATTTTAGAGGGGCATGGGATTGATAAGTTTTATCGATTCTTTGGGCCTGCCAAAAAATATTTGTGATTTGCAGGCAAGGACTAATTTATTATTTTCCTCGATTCAAATTAGATTGTGCGATGGAAATTAACGTTGGGTTGCTAGGCAGGAAGACTGGAGGCATGTTTGAACATGCAGGTAGGAATTGGGTAATTTTATTTGAATTTGGATGGGTTTACTGGGTGAAGATATTTACAATATTTATGGCCGATGAGGCTGTATGATTTCAATTCATTTTCTTGTTTAAGTTTTATGTAAGTTTTCTCAGAAAGAGATATAGGGGGGATGGGAGAGGGAGATATATAGGAGGGATGGGGGGTAAGAGATATAGTGGGGTGTGAACGAGTAGTTGTGTGTGTGTGAGGTGGGTCGTTATTAAACTGAACTCCGATATTGGTGGTGGGGTGGCATGATGTGTCCCCAATGAGCGAACCAGAGATTCAGCGGAAGGAAGGAAGTGGTAGTGCCAATGTAAACATGTGAGTAGTGTTTGTGAGGTCGATGTGAGATTAGATTTTTTGTGTTTGTGTGTTTTCACATATATAATTCAATACCTAAGTTGTGTTTTAGGTGGATTAACCAAATAAAAATAATACCTGGAATTATTTGTTACCCATGAAATGGTCACGGCTTCAATTAACAATAAAAACTTAAACTAGAAATTAGCTTACTCATCCATCAAATATACATACTTACTCATCCTTGGAAACCTCATCCCTATACCCTCCACTTTTTTAATAGCCTTTGAAACCTATGCCTCGGTGGGGAGAGGGAGATATATAGGAGGGAGGGATGATTGGGTGTAGGAAATATATAGGATAATGAATGGAGGAAAGATATAGAATAATGGATGGAGGGATGGTTAGAGGGTGAGATAGTGGGACAATGACCATAAATTATAATAATGACACCATGCTTAACATCGATTTCTCATGTATCAAATATCGAAGCAGACCATAAATTATAATAATAATAATAATAATAATTATTATTATTATTATTATTATTATTATTATAAAACCTAAAACACTAAATAATAATAATCATAATAATCATAATAAAAACCTGAAACACTGACGAAATGTTGTTGTAGATTCCAGTGTCATCTTTTGACACCCGCTTCAAAGACATTGACATCACATCGCATCGTCCTCACCTGATGACGGTCAAACAAAATTTTATTTCATAATAATAATGACAATGACAGATAATTGTTTAACACGAATGAATGACCGCCATTTTGGAGGGGCATGGGATTGATCACTTTTATCAAATCATTGGGCTAGTCAGAAAATATTTGCGATTTGCGGGAAAGGACTAATTTATTATTTTCCTTGGTTCAAATTAGATTCTGCAATGGAAATTAACGTTGGGTTGCTAGGTAGGCGGAACGAAGGTGTTTGTGCTAGAAATTGTTCGTAGACTACCACAATAACAAGCTAACACAATCTTAAAAATAAAACAAAATGAAATTGGTTTTTAAAGGCTTTGGTTTAAAACTTTATCAACAAGGAGGAAAAAACATAAACAAGCTAACACAAGAACTAGATCATGAACAAGTTTAAAGAAATGGGGATCAAACACATATGAATAAACCATAAACATTACACATATAATATTGATTCCACCCACAAGATACAAGCATTTGCATGAATAAAAACCTTAAACAAGAAATGATGTTGTATGTTGAGTAATCAAATAGATTATAAATAAAACCAGCATAGCAGGTAAAATGGATTATCAATATGTATATAATCAATAACAGTCTTTAAACTTACATAAGAGTTATCATTCTTAGCTTGAGATACATCAGCTCTAGAGCCTCTTCTTGAGTCAAAATTCAAACCCTCCCTCTATCTCATTTCCTATCTTTGTCTTTTTCCATCAAAAAATGGTTACATAACTGACAAAACTAACTTTCTAGGTCAGGATTCGAAACAGTTACAAAAATAATTGTATTTTCAAACTCAGTAAACTATTAACTATTACCAACTAAACTACTTGACACCTATCACTAGTATCCTTCATAGATTCTTGGCTTCCTCAGCCAACAAAGAAATTCCTTCTAAAGCACATGATTGTCTTTTACTTCATTGCTACTCTGCTTCTAAATATTTAATCTTCTTTAATAATATTTCATTCTGCTGGGTTAGACTTTGAACTCTTTGGTTTAATTCTTCAAACTGGCTAGGAGTCTATATTTTTCTCTTTAAGGCCTCTTTCGAGACAACTATAAATTCCTGATAGTGTGTATTTATATCATCAAGGTCCCCTCTTAATCTTCTATTTGTCATGACCAATCTATCATTTTTCTCACTAAGAAAACCAATCTAATATTTGTATTGCTTCACAGTTTTTTGAACGTTTTCAATTTCTGAATCTATGCACATTTCCTCATGTAATGTAGAAGTCTTATCTAACAACCAAGGTATATCATTTTTCTTAAAAATAAGGTCATCATCTTCCTCATAAGTTAACTTTTTCTTCTTCAATAGGAACTTCTGGAAACTTACCTCGTTCAGTGCTAAAATTTATTGGTTGTTCTGAAACCTTATCCTTTCCTGAAGATGACTCTAATATCACTGAATGTTCTTTCTCAGTATGAACTTACTGTGAACTTAAATTTTCTTCTTCTTCTATTTCTTCCTGAGATGTTGAATCCTCCATCACAGTGATCTTCTCCTTTCTTAATTTTGGGCTTAAAATCCTTTTCATGTTTAATCTCAGTTTTTTTTGGCCCTTGTTTTTGGTCTCCACTTTGTTTCTCCTAACATTACAAAAGATTTCCCCTAAAACTTTATAGTTGAGATTTGTACACCATCATCTTTTAATCCAGTTACAACAAATTTTCCTTTAATCTTTTCATTTGAAATTTTCAAATTATCATCTTTCAGTTTAGCTTCAACAGGAATCATTTTTATGCTTTCTTGTACACCTGTGAAACTTTGATTTCACTCTAATGAACCCACTTCTTCTTCCTAATTTGAAATATCTCTGTGCTCCTTTTCTGCGTTCTCTTAAACTTGCTCTGGATTACCATTAACTACTTCTCTTACTTCTTCACACACAGGTTACTCAAATTCCTGAGTTGAACAGTTGTCTTGAACCTTATCCTATACTAGCTCATCGCTTAATTCTTTCTTTATCCTTTTTACAAAGCTATACTGCTTGTTCATCAAACTTTTTTTGGCTTGCTCTTCTTGCTCATTATGGAAACCAGACCAAAACAAAAAATGAACCCAAGTTCTCCTCTTTTTATGGAGGATTGTGCAAACAATCACCTTTATTAATCCATGATGAAAAACAAATTGATGAGTATGATCCATATGCCTTTTTATCCTGTTTGAAATATTTTCAAGGATTTTCAAGAAGAAAACAGGTAAGTTCATCCTGGACTGTTGATTCAAATGTTGCAAGAATCTGACATGGTATTTGAAAACTAGAGAAAATCTCCCCTCACATGTGATGTAGTTTTGTAAAATTCTAATGACTTCCCTCCACTCAAGATTGAATTTGTCTAACCGTACACCTTTCCCCCAATATAGGGCTTCGACTTCAGGTAAAAACAAATATTTTGGGTTGAAAGTGAAAGGTATCTTCTTAAACCAAAGCTCTCCCTCACTTGCTATGCATGTAGCTTCTGTTATCAACTCTTCTGTTAATTCAAATTTAAGGGTGTCAAATGAAACTGTGTCCTTATAAAAACCCTGAGTGAAACGATATGACACTTCTAGGTTAAAACCATCGATTCTCTCAAAGTAATTGAACCATCCAACTCTTTGAAACAATGTCACACACTCAGGAAAACTATTTTCCCAGCTTGTATCGGTGAGTTCGACTCTGTTAGTTTTTCCACTTTTCTTCATTTCTACACTATAAACCTAGCCTATGTATTTATTTAAACCACTTCAAAAGTACTCAAAATGCTTCTTTGCAACAATAAAACGTGGAAGACAAGTTTTGAATTTTCCAATAATCTCTACAAAATCAAAACCGTGTCAATCCTGACCACGATTCTCGCAATGCTTTCTATACCTGGTCATACACCTGTCATGATGATGGACTGAGCTCTTGAATATGTGTTATTATATCTTTCATAGGTGTCTGAAGGATTTCAATATTTTCCTCTGCAACAACCACGATTACTCCACCACTTCCTTCAATAATTTTACCAAATCAAAATGTGACAGGTAAGACCACAATCCTCTCAATAATCCTTGTAGCTTCTCATACACCTTTCATGATCATTACGGGGTTCTGAACTTGCATTATTATGTCCTCATAGGTGTCCAAAGGCTTCCACTATTTTTTATTTAAAACAACCATGATTCTCTGCCACAATATTCAATGATTCAAGATTCTTGTAGCACCTAAGTTCACTAACTTTCAACCCTACGCTACAAGAATCCCCTTTGTGCATATTTTTTGAATAATGATTTAAAAATAAGGGTTAGGCCATAAAGCTAAACTTTGGAATAAAATTTATTGTAAGCTTTTCAGACTTTAAAGATATATATTAACTAATGATCCCAAAGAACATTTTAAAACCAATAAAATGAAATAAATCAAAACCATTTAAAGCATAAAATCAAACAAAAATGTATTTATTACTAAAATCCTCGAAACCAACTCAAAATGTAAAGTAATAGTAAATAAATCTTTGAAAAATAGGACAAATAAACTAAGAACAACATCTAGTTATAGCATTTGGCTCCTGCTGCAGGATGAAAACCTCCTTATGAGGTTTCAAGAACCTGTAGATCAGTGCCTTCTGCCATCTCAACTAAACCTGCGTGTTGTTCTGCCAAAATATTCATTGGGTTATGGATTCTTTATTCAACTTCCCTCACACCGGTATATACAATGAATGACAAGTCTCTCACCTTCAGTAACTATAAAAATGCTTGAGGAATTCGTCCATTCACTGGATTGGATAGTTTCTCACCTTCCATAGTCTGCATTATGAAGGTATTGTTTTCTAGAATCTTTGAAATTATGAAAGGACCAAACCACAAATTGTCAAATTTACCATGCTTACTCTTTTGCTCCTTTCTGGAATCCCATCTTAGTATCATATCTCCACAATAAAAGGTGTTTTTCTTCATCTTCCTGTCAAACCTTTCCTTAATCTTCTTTCTATACATTTGATCCTTTTCTTCTAAAGCTCCACATTCCTGCTGTAATTTAGTCAATGAAAAAAAATCTTCTTTGAATATCATTAGGTTCCTTTTGACTATCTTGAAAGAGTTTCATTATTGGAATACCAATCTGGATTGGAAAAATAGCATCAGTGCCATACACTAACTGAAAAGGAGAAGAACCAATTGATTTCTTAGTAGTTATCCTATCTTCCCAAAGTGCATATTTTAACATTGAATCCTGTGACCTCTTATTTTGACTTAACAATTTTCTAATGCTCTGAATAATATTCTTATTAGTTGATTTTTCCAACCCATTTCCCTGAGGGCAATAAGGTGTAGAATGCTTCAAAAAAATTCCATTTTGTTCACAGAATGTAACCATGGCTTAAGACTTGGATGCTTTAGCATTATCAGTCAGAAATTTCTTTGGGCATCCAAATATACTCATAATATTTTCCTGAATAAAATTGATTATCACCTTATTAGTTGCATTCCTTGTATGAAATGCATCTACCCATTTTGTGAAAAAATCAGTGGTTGTAAGTATCCATCTATGTTGTCCTAAAGAAGCAGGATTTATTTCGCCTATAAATTCTAAGCCCCACTGCTAAAAAGGAGCATTAACTACAATGGCTTCAATGGTAAGGCCACAAGTTTTTGTTTACCAGCAAACTTTTGGCATTGAACACAAGCCCTAACCTACTGATATACATCAGAAAACAAAGAAGGCCAATAGTATCCAAACCTCAATATTTTATAAGCAATGGCCTTCTAGTATTTGTGACCTCCACAAGCACGCTCATGTGATTCTAAGATAACTTCCTCAATCTCTGGATTGTCTAAACATCTGAGAAATGATCCTCCTAGATCCTTCCAAAGTAATTGTTGGTCTATTAAACAATATTTAGTGGCCTTCAATTTCAGTGATATGGCTGCCTTTTTGTCTAAATGTAAAGGACACTGTAAATACAATAAGAAATGAACAATGTCAGCATACCTTACTAATTTTTCATACCTATCCATAATCTACTCCTTGTCTTTCCCTCTTTGTAACTTTTCCTAGATTGGTTGTTCTGCCATCAAATGAATACCAAGATCTTCACAATCTGAATCAGCCAACAATTTTGCTAAACCTTGTCCTTTCACAATATTAGTAGGCTTGATCTCCACATCATACTCCATAATCTTTGCAATCCATTTTCCCCTCTTTACTTCGCTGTCTGGATGAGTTAAAATGTCTTTTAAAGCATCATTAGGAACATAGGCAATGATTTTTGAATGCAGAATATAAATTCTAAAAAAATTCAATGCCTTTACCAGAGAATATGCTTTCTTTTCCAAGGTACTATATTTCAATTTTGAATCCCTGAGAGTGTTACTAAAGAAAGCAATAGGTTGCTTTAGTCCTTCTGCATTCTTTTGAAACAGAACAACAGCTATTGTGTCTTGTGATGCAAAAGAAAAGGTCAGAAAATATTTTGAAAAATCTGAACTCAATAACATTGGTGCTTCTGTAAGGGCTTATTTTATCTTCCCAAACGAATTCCTGGCTTCTGTTGTCCACTTCACCTCTTGATATTTCCTTAACATAGTTGTTCTCTGCTTTATAGTTTCAACAAAATTTGGTATAACCCATCTCAAAAAATTAATTTTTCCAATAAATGACTGAACATCCTTCTTACTTCTAGGAAATTTGATTTTTAAAATGGCTTTGACTCTCTCAAGATCTATTCTTATCCCATCTGCTGAAACCAAATGTCCTAGTAGCTTATGCTCCTGAACAACAAAATGATACTTTTTTGGATTTAATGACAGTCCATATTTCCTGCATTTCAAAAAGGTTTGTTTGAGGTGTTTTAGATGTTCTTCATTAGACTATGAAAACAATGTGATGTCATCCAAATAAATCACAACAAATTTTTCATTTTCCCCAACAAAGGCTATATCCATAGCTCTTTGAAATGTCGCACCAACATTCATCAATCCAAATGGCATTTTGTCGTACATGAATGTCCCCCAAGGGGTGGTAAAAGTTGTTTTCTCCTTGTCATGTGAGTGCATAGCTATCTTATTCTAACTCGAGAATACATCCACCGTTGACATTCTCTTAGCACCCACTACCTGCTGCAAAACTTGCTCAATCTTGGGCAATGTATAATTATATTTTAATGAAGCTCTGTTTAAATTACAGAAGTACACACACAATTGTATCTCTCCATTCTTTTTCCTTACTGGAACTAAGTTAGCCACCCATGATGAGTATCTAAGTGGAACAATGGTTTTTGCATCCAATAATTTTTTTACCTCCATCTCTATTACTGGAAATAATGCTAGATTAATTCTTCTTAACTTCTTTCTAAACTATTTCACATTGGGATTTAAAGGAACCTTATGCTAAATAATATTGGTATCATAAGTTTTTAAATCCTCATAGGACCAAGTAAAAACATTAGCATATTCCTTCAATAATTTAATGTACATGTTCCTTTGCTCAATTGAAAGAGATTTCAAAATTTTTACCATCCTGGGATGCTCTTCTGTGCCAATATTACAGTCTACAACTTTCTCTTCTGAAGATTACATGGCTGTTTTCAATGGAGTATCATCTTTTAAAAAAATACTTTCAAGGGGGACCAATCCTTTGGGAGTAAAATTTCCTTTCAACTCAATAATTTTATGTCCAACAATTTCATTTTCTGAATATTCATCAGCATCTTCAACTTCCTCATCCTGGTCTTGATCAATCAATGAATTAGAAAACTCACCAGTCAATTCCAAAAACCTCTTAATTTATAATTCATCTTCAAAAAACCTCCATTGTTTGATATTATCTGGTACTGAAGGTCTGTATCTGACTTCAATGGGATGCTTTAACTGAGTTTGTTTCGGAATTCTGAAATGCGTGGCTGCTAAAGCAAGTAATTAGCTGTCTGATTATGATCTCTGGGAATAAAGGAAATATTAAATGCTATAAATAAATTATCAATCATGTCCCAGACCTCATTTCTGTATACTTTCAACAAATCCTGTTTTACTTGATATTTGTCCCTCACCTGCTGGACAACTAATTCGGAGTCACCAAAAACATAAATTTGTTGAATGCCGATGTCTTTTGCAGCCTTTAAACCCAGTATCAATGCCTCATACTCTGATCTACTGTTTTTAGTTATAAAATCCAACTTATACATCAAACTTATCAACTCACCACGAAGGGAAATCAAAACAATACCTGCTCATGCTCCCTCTTTGGATGAGGAGCCATCAAAATACATTTTCCACAACTCATGTTTTTGTTCAATAGAGCATTTGATTGGTTTTTCCTTCTCAACCTGTAACATACCACTTGTAACGGTCATCACTGAAAAATAACATGCAAGAGACCAAATCCTTTTCTACGGCATAAAGTGGATGATTTCTTGGGTTCTTATCATCAGTGACAATATAAGCATATTGTAATTCTCTATACAATCTCCTATTCTCTCCTCCAAAAACAGGAATTGTTGCATAAGATAAATCCATTTGTAAAGTACCCCCCACCTTATTAGCCCAAGATATTGAAAGTAACGTTCCGAACTTAGGAGTAATATATGCCACCACCACATCCATGAAGACACTTTTCATGGGTAACTGAGTCAAATTAACCACCATATCCTTAATCACTCCCAAACATTTAACAGCTCTAGAATCAAATACATATAAGTCATGATATGGTTTTGTGATACTCAAACCCAAGTATTCCATAACTTCTTTTGGCATCAAATTATGAGAAGCACCAGAATCAAGTAAACAATTATGAATCATTTGATCATGAATAGTCAATGTTATATAAAAAGGTGGAGATGAACTTGAATCATTTTCGGTCTTATCAGCTAGGAAAGAGCCAATAAAGATTTCAGGATGTTCTTCTTGTAGATTTACTGTATCTGAAGGTATTTGACTAGATGATGAAACTATCATCTTTAAAAATGGATTCCTATAGCAAGGATTTTTCATCAACTCAGTAAAGGGCACTGGAATTTTAATTTTACACAACTCATTTTCAAAATTAAAATTCTGCACATTTTTATTAATCTCTTCAATTTCAACAACCTTATCTGGATCATCTTGATTCTATCTTTTTTCTTGTGCTTGACTAGATTACTGTTTAGGATGAGGAACTGTTTTCTTTTTAGAGATATGAGCAACCTATTTTGGACCAGACCTCAAATCAATAATATTCTTGGGCTCAAATTGGCATATGTCAGCTGTTACTTCAAGACCCAAATCACCTTCTGTCTAAAAAATGTTTTCTTCAAAGAATTCAGAATTTAGGTAGTCATATTCAGTTAAAAAACCTTCTGAAAACAATTCCCCAAAATGATTAATCTCTTGATTTGAATCTTCAAACTTCCCATCTTCACCTTCTTCCCCCTCATCTGTAACATTGTTTTGGAGTGGAAGAGGAACCCTTTGATCTTCATTTTCTCTTATATCCCTCTGTATATCATTGGTTCTTCTTTCTCTAGGGATAAATCTAGGTGCAAACGGGTGCCTAAATTGATTAGGATTGTTAGGGTTTCTTTCTCCTTCTTGTGCAGGCTTATTTGAATTCTTTTCTAACTCCAACTTATTTAATTTTGCTGTTAAAATTTTGACTAACTTAGCCATCTCATCAATTTTGTTGTCTGCTGACTATGATGTAGAAGCTATTGGAATCATCTCCTTCTTACCTTTTCTGTCATATGTTTGATGATCTGAATTCTCTTTAAGTCTATTCGAAGCTAAAATATTGGATTCCACCTCTAATGAAGCTTCCTGCATGTTTAACAACGTGATTTGTCTTCTCTCTCTAATATGTAAGGAGAATTCATGATCAAAAGAATTTGCATATGTTAGCTTTGCTGAGGTTTCAGAGGGTTTGATTCTGGATGGGATCCTACCATACATCTTATTGAAGCATTTAGAAAAATCTGATATAGTTTCATCCTTTTTTCTTCTTAAAGCTCCAAATTCTGTAATATAATAAGTGTGATCTTTTGTATCTCCCCACTACCTCATAAATACATCATGTAGCTCCTCTTTCAAGGTGATTGAATTTGCTGGTAGTTCCTTGAACCACTTCCTAACCTCCCCATCCAAACTCTGCACAAACATCCTCATCCATACATCTTTTACTTCAATATTTTGGCTGTCTAAATAACTAAGGAATGCATCCCAATGCTCTTCAGTAGTTTTCTCACCCTGACCATTGAACCTAGGTAAGTATTTCTGATAATCCCCTCCAGGGAGAGCATTTAAAGGATGAGGAAGAACTAAGGGTGTATATATGGCTTCTACCATCCTATCCGTCATATCAAGAGGTTGTCCTACCATCTTGGATCTGCTTTGTTTTGATGAAGGAAAAGGTTTATTTACTTGGCTACAACTTGGCTGAAAAGGGATCTTATTGATTTTAAACTAAAACAATGGAATATTTCCAGGAGACTGATTTTTTTCTTTTATAAAGGCTTGTGGATCAGTAAAAATTTGAAAGTTGCTAACTGGTATAGAAGGTATCTACCATGACTGATTTTGTTTTTTCTCCTTTGAATGTGCAAAAGGTTATTCTAGGTCAAAATGATCAAAAGTAGATAAAGAAGGAGAAGACCGTGATTTCTAAATTTTCCTAGCTTCCTTCAAAATCTGTTCTGGATCTGAGACACCCAGATGCAATGGTGAAGTAGGTTTTCCTCTTGTCCCAATTTTCCTGGTAGCCACTATGGATACTGCTTGGTGAAAAAGTAGTCTAAAATATTTGCTGATTTTTCTCACCTCTCAAAATTAGTTGAAAGATAAAAACCCAGGAAAGATATACTTTCAGTTTCGTCCCCGGCAACGACGCCAAAGATGTTTGTGCTAGAAATTGTTCCTAGAGTACCACAAGAACAAGCTAACACAATATAAAAAATAAAACAAAATGAATTTGGTTTTTAAAGGTCTTGGTTTAAAACTTTATCAACAAGGAGGTAAAAACATAAACAAGATAACACAAGAACTAGATCAAGAACAAGTTTAAAGAACTGGGGATCAAACACATATGAATAAACCATAAACATTACACATATTTTACTGATTCCACCCACAAGATGCCATCATTTGCATGAATAAAAACGTTAAAAAAGAAATGAAGTTGTATGTTGAGTAATCAAACAGATTATAAATAAAACCAGCATAGCAGGTAAAATGGCTTATCAGTATTTATATAATAGTTAACAGTCTTCAAACTTACATAAGAGTTATCATTCTTAGCTTGAGATACATCAGCACTAGAGCCTCTCCTTGAGTCAAAATTCGAACCCTCCCTTTATCTCATTTCCTATTTTTATCTTTTTCCATCAAAAAATGGTTACATAACTGACAAAACTAACTTTCTAGGTCAGGATTCGAAACAGTTACAAAAATAATTGTATTTTCAAAATTAGTAAAATATTAACTATCACCAACTAAACTTCTTGACACCTATCACTAGTAGCCTTCATAGATTCTTGGCTGCCTCAGGCAACAAAGCAATTCCTTCTAAAGCACATGACTATCTTTTACTTCGCTACTACTCTACTTCTAAATCTTCAATCTTCTTTAATAATCCTTTGTGCTGCTGGGTCAGACTTTGAGCTCCTTGGTTTAATTCTTCAAAATGGCTCTAAGTCTGTCTTTTTCTCTTTAAGGCCTCTTTTGGGATAGCTATCAATTCCTGATAGTGTGTATTTATATCATCAAGGTCCCCTCTCAATCTTCTATTAGTCATGACCAATCTATAATTTGCCTCGCTAGGAAAACCAATCTGATATTTGTATTGCTTCACAGTTTTTTGAAGATGTTCAATTTTTGAATCGATGTACATTTCCTCCTGTAATATAGAAGTCTTATCTGACAACCAAGGTATATCAATTTCTTAAAAATAAGGTCATCATCTTCCTCATCTTTAACTTTTTCTTCTTCAAGAGGAACTTTTGGAAACTTACCTCGTTCAGTACTGAAATTTATTGGTTGTTCTGAAACCTTATCCTTTCCTGAAGATGAATCTAATATCACTGAATGTTCTTTCTCAGTATGAACTTGCTGAGAACTTAAATTTTCTTCTTCTTCCATGTCTTCCTGAGATGAAGAATCCTCAATCACATTAATCTTCTCCTTTCTTAATTTTGGGTTTAAAATCCTTTTCATGTTTAATCTCAGTTTCTTTTTGGTCCTTTCTTTTGGTCTCCACTTTGTTTCTCCTAACATTACAAAATATTTCCCCTAAAACTTTACAATTGATATTTGTACACCATCATCTTTTAATCCAGTTACAACATATTTACCTTTAATCTTTTCATTTGAAATTTGCAAATTATCAGCTTTCAGTTTAGCTTCAATAGGAATCTTTTTTGTGCTTTCTTGTACACCTATGAAACTTTGATTTTGCTCTAATGAACCCACTTCTTCTTCCTGATTTGAAACAGATCTCTGCTCCTTTTCTGCATTTTCTAAAACTTGCTCTGGATTACCATTAACTACTTCTCTTACCTCTTTACGCATAGGTTCTTCAAATTTCTGAGTTGAATAGTTCTCTTGAACCTTATCCTGTACCAGCTTATCACTTAATTCTTTATTTATCCCTTTTACAAAGCTATATTGCTTGTTTATCAAAAAAACTTTGGCTTGCTCTTCTTGCTCATTATGGAAACCTCACCAAAACAAAAAATGATCCTAAGTTCTACTCCTTTTCTGAAGGACTGTGCAAACAATACACTTTATTAATCCATGATGAAAAATAGATTGATGAGTATGATCCCTATTCCCTTTTATCCTGTTTGAAATCTTTTACAATATTTTCAAGAAGAAAAAGGGTAAGTTCATCCTGGACTGTTGATTCAAATGTTGCAAGAATCTGACATGGTATTTGAAAACTAGAGGAAATATCCCCTCACATGTGATGTAGCTTTGTAAAATTCTAATGACTTCCCTCCACTCAGGCTTGAATTTGTCTAACTATACACCTTTCCCCCAATCTAGGGCTTCAATTTCAGGTAACAACAAATATTTTGGGTTGAAAGTGAAAGGTATCTTCCTAAACTAGATCTCTCCATCACTTTTTATGCCTATAGATTCTATTATCAACTCTTCTGTCAGTTCAAGTTTAAGGGTGTCAAATGAAACTGTGTCCTTATCAAAACCCTAAGAAAAACAATATGACACTTCTGGGTTAAAACCATCGATTCTCTCAAAGTAATTGAACCATCCATCTCTTTGAAACAATGTTGCACACTCAGGAAAACTATTTTCCCAGCTTGTATCAGTGGGTTCGACTATCTTATTTTTTCCTCCTTTCTTCATTTCTGCACTATAACCCTAGCCTATGTATTTCTTTAAGCCACTTCAAAAATATTCAAAATGCTTCTTTGCAACAATAAAATGTGGCAAACAGGTTTATGATTTTCCAATAATCCCTACAAAATCAAAATCGTGTCAATGCTAACCACGATTCTCTCAATGCTTTCTATACATTGTCATACACCTGTCATGATGATGGACTAAGCCCCTGAATATGCGTTATTATATCTTCGATAGGTGTCTGAAAGCTTTCAATATTTTCCTCTGCAACAACCACGATTACCCCACTGCTTCCTTCAATAATTTTACCAAATGAAAACGTGATAGGTAAGACCACGATCCTTTCAATAATCCTTGCAGCTTCTCATACACCTGTCATGATCATTGCTGGGTTCTGAACCTGCATTATTATGTCCTCATAGGTGTCCAAAGGCTTCCACTATTTTTTATTTCAAACAACCACAATTCTCTGCCACAATCTTCAATGATTTGAGATTCTTGTAGCGCCTTAGTTCACTGACTTTCAACCCGATGCTACAAAAATCCCTTTTGTGCATATTTTTTGAATAATGACTTAAAAACAAGGGTTAGGCCATAAATCTAAACTATGGAATAAAATTTATTGTAATCCTTTCAGACTTTAAAGATATATATTAACTAATAAACCCAAAGAACATTTTAAAACCAATAAAATGAAATAAATCAAAACAATCTAAGCATAAAATCAAACAAAAATGTATTTATTATTGAAATCCTCAAAACCAACTCAAAACGTAAAGTAATAGTAAATCAATCTTTGAAAAATAGGACAAATAAACTAAGAACAACATCTAGTTATAATAGAAGGCATGGTTGAAAGTAGGCATTGGGTAATTGTATTTGAATTTCGATGGGTTTACTGGAAGAAGATATTTATAATGTTTATGGTCGACGAGACTGTATGATTTCATTTCATTTTCTTGTTTAAGTTTTATGTAAGTTTAATCATGAAGCTGAGGGAACCCCTAGCGCAATTTCTCTGTATTCAAAATGAAAATGATTTGTTAGAACTATTCTCTAAGATATATGGTAGAGTTGTTATTCTTTGGACTGAATTTCATTGTTTATTCATTTTTCTTCTATTGATCACATTTTGGATATTTTGCAAATTGTGTGCCTTAAATACATCTTCAATATGATACATTTAAATGTGATTAGTTTTTATAAATTGGTCCATACATGTTTTTTCTGGTTACTTAATTTAGTTTTATCTAGATGTTTTCTGAGCTTCTATTCCAGGTTTATTTTTGTCCCTAGTGCAATTCTTCTCCTTTACCCCTAACAGTTGCTATGTAAAACATGATTATCATATCGCATATGTGATATAACGCATATCTGATATAACGCGTATGATATATACCACATATGTGAAGTAGTGCATATGACATAGGAGAAATTAACATTACATTGATTAAGCTAAAAGAGGTGGGGTAGTGCATATGACATAAGAGAAATTAACATTACATTGATTGCATCTGAATATGCCCATAGGCATAAATTTAAACACATACTATAGGGAAAAACATTAATATAAAAAGTATGTGCCTAAATTTATGCCTATCGGTGTATTCAAACACATTAAATAAAATTAATGTGGTTGTTGTTGGTAACGGGTGAGCGTGTAGACATATCTCCAAAACATTAAGAAATTAATATTATTTAATTAATTATAATATTAATATTAATTAATACTTAATTTTTTTATTAATTAAAAAAATAATTAATTTTAATTAATAATTAATATAATTAATTAAATATAATAATTAATTAAAATAGTTTCAATTAACATATTTTATGATACTGTATCAAATATAATTAATATAATAATATATAAATATTTTAAAAAAACTTATTAATAAAATAATAATATAAACCCTTAATGAACATTCAATGTCACATTGTTAACGTGTCGCAACTTGAGTTATGTGGGAATATATTGGATAATGTAGTGAACCATGCATGACTTTGGTAAATAATGTTTGACATTAGACTGACCATAGTCAACAATGTTGACTTTAGTGAGTAATTTTTTACTTTAGTTAACCATGTTTGACTTTGGTTTGACCATAGTAACCATGGTTGACTTTAATAAACCACGTGGCCATAGTCCACAGTGAAAAATGAAATTTTATTGACATCGAATGCCACATTATTAATATGTCACATCTTGGGCATTGTTGCAATGTGGCATAACCCTTGACTAATGTTGTGATGTGACATAACCCTTTATGAACAACAAATGCGATGTAATGCTTGATAAACATCATAATGCGACACAACCCTTAATGAATGTTGAATGCAACATAACCCTTAATGAACGTTGAATGCAACGTAACCCTTAATGAACACCAAATGTCACATTGTTAATGAGTCACATCTTGAGTTATGTCAACATACACTGGACACTGTAGCAAACCATGGTTGACTTTGGTAAACCATGTTTGACTTAAGTTTGATTGTAGTTAACCATGGCTAACTTTAACAAGTCATGTTTGACTTTAGTTAACCATCATTGAGTTTGGTCAACCATGGTTGAATTTAGTTTGACTTTAGATTGACACAATGTGACATAAACCTTGATGAATGTCGAATATCACATTATTAATGTGTCACATCTTGAGTTGTGTCAACATATATCGGACAATTTTATGAACCATGACTGACTTTGGTAAACCATGTTTGACTCTATATTGACCATAGTCAACCATTATTGTCTTTAGTGAGTCATGTTTGGCATTACTTAACCATGGTATACTTTGGTTACAATGCGACATAACCCTTCCTGAACGCTGAATGAAGTGTAACCCTTGATAAAAGTCACAATGGGACATAACCCTTGATGAAAACCAAATGTAACGCAACCCTTGATAAATATCACAATTTGATATAAACCTTGATGAACACCGAATATCACATTGTTAATGTGTTGCGAATTTAGTTGTGTCAACATACACAAGACACTGTAGCAAACCATGGATGCCTCTGGTAAGCAATTTTTTACTTTAGTTTAACAATAGTCAACCATGGTTGACTCAACTGAGTCATGTTTGACTTTGGTTAATCATTCACCATATTTAAACCATCATTTATTTAGTAAACCATCGTTGGATTTAGATAACCATGGTTGAATTTGGTTAACCATTCTTGACTTTAGTTTGACCATAATTAACCATGGTAGACTTTAGTTAAGCACGTGGCCACAGTTCACAAAGCAACATGAAAATTTCTTAACATTGTTGTCATCTTATTAATCTATCACATCTTAGGTATTGTTACAATGAGACATAACCCTTGACCAATTTCATAATGTAACATAACCATCTATGAACACTGAATGCAACATAACCATTGATAAACATCACAATGCGACATAACCCTTGATGGACGTCGAATGCAACATACCCCTTGATAAACATCACAATGCTACATAACCCTTGATTAACGTTGAATGCAATGCATCCCTTAATAAACATCATAATGTGACATAAACCTCAATGAACTTTGAATTTCACATTGTTAATGTGTCACATGTTCAGTTGTGTCGACATACACCAAACATTGTAGCAAACCATGACTGACTTTGGTAAACCATGTTTGAGTTTAGTTTGACCATTGTCAACCAAAATTGAATTTAGAAAGTAATGTTTGACATTGGTTAACCATGGTTGACTTTAGTCTAATGATAGTTGACCATGGTTGAATTTAATGAAGCACTTGGCCATAGTTCACATTACAACATGAATTTTTCTTAACATCTAATGTGACATTATTAATTTGTCACATCTTGGGCATTGTCATAATGTGGCATAATAGTTAACCAACGTCACATTGTGACATAACCATTTAAATTCCAGAAGCAACGTAACCCTTGATAAACATCACAATGCGGCATAACCCTTGGTCGACGTCGAATGCAATCTAATCATTGATGCACATCGAATGTCGCATTGCTCATGTGTCGCATCTTGAGTTGTGTCAACATACACAAGACACTGTAGCAAACCATGGTTGACTTTGGTAAACCATGTTTGACTTTAGTTTGACCATAGTCAGCGATGGTTGACATTAGCGAGTCATGCTTGACTTTGGTTAATCATGGTCAAATTTGGTTAATCATGGTCAAATTTGGTTTCACCATAGTTAAACCATTGTTTAGGTTAGTGAACCATGCTTGACTTTAATAAAGTTTTTTTTAATGAATTATGTCACATCATATTCTTAAGAAAAACATCAAAATGTGACATGACCCTTGATGAATGTCACAATTTGACAACACCCTTAATGAATTTCATCTTCATGATACATTTTCGTTGTGGAAATGAGAGATTTATATAGGTTCCTTTAGATTTTATGAGAATTGGTAAGGTAAAATTTACAATATTAATATTTTTTGAAGATAAATTTTTGCTCAACATTTTTTAATGGACCAAAAACATTTAAAATATATTATTTGACAAAACATTTAAAGTATATTTTAAATATGAATATTATGAACATATGGTATGAAATAAAGAATATTATTAACATAATGATATATCAATACCATGAATACTATCAATATTATGGTATATGAATATAATGAACGTTATGGAATCAAAAAAATAATATCATCAACATTATGGTATGTGCTTGATTAACATTTTGAACATCTTGATATGTGCTTGGAATATAAAATTGAATAACATTTTGAACATTATGGTATCTACTTGTGATCCATCAAAATTGGCTACATTGGTTGTTTTCCATGACCTTACCAATATGCAAAAGTAGTTACTAAATGTCATTAGACATATAAACCTTAGATGAAATTAATGAAAACAAATACTTTTTAAGGATAGTATCATTAGCATGTTTATCATTAACGATAAGAATGATAAACTTGTAATGTTTGACTTTGGTTAACCATGGTTGACTTTAGTTTGATGATAGTTAACCATGGTTGAATTTAATGAATCACATGGCCATAGTTCACATTGCAACATAAAAAATTTCTTAACATCTAATGTGACATTATTAATTTGTCACATCTTGGGCATTATCACAATGTGGCATAACCCTTGACCAACGTCGCAATGTGACATTAAAATTTATGAACACTAGAAGCAATGTAACCCTTGATAAACATCACAATGCGACATAACCCTTGGTCGATGCCAAATGCAATCTAATCATTGATGAACATTGAATGCCACATTGCTCATGTGTCACATCTTGACTTGTGTCGATATAAAGAAGACATTGTAGCAAACCATGGTTGACTTTGGTAAACCATGTTTGACCATAGTCAGCGATGGTTGACATTAGCGAGTCATGCTTGACTCTGGTTAATCATTGTCAAATTTAGTTAATCATGGTTGAATTTGGTTTCACCATAGGGATGATGCACAATCATGGACTCCTTTAAAGACACTTTAGATGCCACATAATACTGGAATAAATGGGACACTTTGACTTTAGGTGACAATTAGGGGTACTTCCCTAACTTATTTGAAGATGAAGTAAAAAGAGAAAAGATAGGTAATTGAATCAGATTTCATAATATATAGCATTTACGCAGAGAAAATGTGTCTAAATGATTATAAAATTAGTTTCCGTGAAAGTGGGTTTTCAAATTTTCAGCACATCTTAACATATATGTTTGTGCGGGTGCAGCAATATATGAGGTAAATGATGTCCATTTGGGATAAAATCTTGCAGACATATAAAGGACATATAGGCCTAGTGCAACACTATTTATCGGAATTTTTCATGAATTTTATTATTATTAT
>LPNX010183686.1:179667-201019 GCA_001517045.1 Pseudotsuga menziesii
CGTGTCTTCCACATCCTTTATGATCATTAACAATCCTTCCAACAATAATGTTAAATATCGCATATGCGATATTCAACATTTATGCGATATATCGCATATTCGTTTTGTAAATGTTGAATATCGCATATGCAATATTTAACATTACAAAACGCATATGCAATTTATTGCATACATGATATGTTTTCACGAACCTTAGCCTTGTGTTTGGGCTCAGGTTATTCTGAACGTACCATCAATAACGCATATGCATTCTTGATTTGCACTTCGGAAGTGCGTTTCTGATTTCCTAAGTGGCACCAAAAAGTGGAACCAACTTCGTGCGAGCGCCCCATAGTTAAAACAATGTTTAGGTAAGTGAACCATGCTTGAATTTAATAAAGTTTTTTTTAATGAACTGTCACATCATATTCTCAAGAAAAACATCAAAATGTGACAGGACCCTTGAAGAATGTCACAATCTAACAACACCCTTCATGAATTTCATCTTCATGATACATTTTTGTTGTGGAAATGAGAGATTTAAATAGTTTCTTTTAGATTTTATGTGAATTGATAAGGTAAATTTTAAAATATTAAATATTTTTTGAAGAGAAACTTTTACTCAACATTTTTAAATGGACCAAAAACATTTAAATATATTATTTGACAAAACATTTAAAGTATATTTTAAATATGAATATTATGAACATATGGTATGAAATAAAGAATATTATAAACATAATAATATATGAATACCATGAATACTATGAATATTATGGTATATGAATATTATGAACATTATGGAATCAAATAAATAATACTATCAACATTACGGTATGTGCTTGATTAAAATTTTGAACATCTTTATATGTGCTTGCAATATAAAATTGACTAACATTTTAAACATTATGGTATCTACTTGTGATCCATCAAAATTGGCTACATTGGTTGTTTTCCATGACCTTGTCAATATGCCAAAAGTAGTTTCGTAATGTCATTAGACATCTAAACCTTATATGAAATTAATGAAAACAAATATTTGTTAATGATAGTATCATTAGCATGTTTATCTTTAACGTTAAGAATGAAAAAATTATTAAAAAGAAAAAAAACAATTGATACATTGATTATCTTGTTTTATAAATAAATATATATTTAGATTATTCATTTCTTTAATTTTATAAATATTCATATACATTATATTTTTTATATAATCATTTTAATTATTTTTATGAAAAAACAATATTATTAAATATATTTAAAAAATAGATTCTATAATCAATCTATCACATCTTAGGTATTGTTAGAATGCAACATAACCCTTGACCAATGTCACAATGTGACATAACTCTCTATGAACATCAAATGCAACATAATCATTGAGAAACATCACAATGCGACATAACCCTTGATGAACGTCGAACGCAACATATCCTTGATAAACATCACAATGCGACATAACCCATGATTAACAACGAATGCAACGTATCCCTTGATAAACATCGCAATGTGACATAACCCTTGATGAACTTTGAATGTCACATTGTTAATGTGTCGCATCTTGAGTTGTGTCGACATACACCAAACATAGTAGCAAACAATGGTTGACTTTGGTAAATCATGTTTGAGTTTAGTTTGACCATTGTCAACCATGGTTAAATTTAGCAAGTAATGTTTGACTTTGGTTAACCATGGTTGACTTTATTTTGACTTTGGTTAACCATGGTTGACTTTATTTTGATGATAGTTAACCATAGTTGAATTTAATGAAGCCCATGGCCATAGTTCACATTGCTTAATTGGTCACATCTTGGGCATTGTTTCAATGTGGAACAACCCTTGACCAACTTCACAATGTCACACAACCCTTTATGAACGCCACAAGTAATGTAACCCTTGATAAACATCACAATGCGACATAACTCTTGGTCGACGCCGAATGCAATGAAATCATTCAGTGAACATTGAATGTCATATTGCTAATGTGTCGCATTAGAAATGGAAAAAACATTTGATACATTGATCATCTTGTTTTATAAATAAATCATTAGAGCAAAATTGGGGTCTAAAATGGGCCTCCTAAGGCAAATAATAAAATAATAGTTATTAATTTTGGAGGAAGAATAAAAAAACTACTTTTTGTGTTCATATTTTTGACATATCTCCATGTGTTTTTACTCACATTCTGAGCGGGAGAGCTTTTTGGATGCGGAATTTAATTCCACATCCAACGAGTACCCACAGTGCATACTTTTGATGGACCCCGCTATCCCAAAAACAAGAAATACCTGAGAAATGTGATGATGACATCATCATCACATTTTTTCAGGTATTTCTTGTTTTTGGGGTAACGGGGTCCATCAAAAGTATGCAATGTAGGTACTCGTTGGATACGGAATTAAATTCTGCATCCAACGAGCTCTCCCGCTCAGAATTTGAGTAAAAACACAGGGAGATATGTCAAAAATACGAACACAAAAAGTAGTTTTCTTTTATGACAAATATGTCAATTCAACCTTTATAGTTGACTCATTTTATTGAAATTCTATTGGTTCTTGAATTCCAACTCACAAAATGTATTGTTGGCGCGTTTTCTTATAAGGCCCATTTTAGACCCCAAATTTCCTCTAATGATATATTTAGATTATGAATTATTATGTTATTCATTTCTTTAATTTTATAAATATTCATATACATTATATTCTTTTTATATAATCATTTTAATTAATTTTCATACAATATAAACAATGTATTAATGGCATTACCCTTGATGAAGTCGCAATTCAACGTAACCCTTAATAAACATCATAATGCGACACAATCTTTGATGAATGCCAAAATTCACATCTTGTACATTATCACGATTCTGCATAAACCTTGACAGATGTTGCAATGTGACATTACCCTTAACGAATGTCGCAATGTGACATTACCCTTAATGAACATCACAATTTAACGTAACCCTTGACAAACATCACAATGCTACATAATCCTTAATGAACGTAGAATGTCACATATTCGGTTGTGTTGGCATATCGAACATCACAATGTGACATTACCCTTAATGAACATCACAATTTAACGTGACCCTTAACAAACATCACAATGTGACATAATCCTTAATGAACGTCGAATGTCACATTATTAATCTGTCATATCTTAGGTTGTGTCGGCATATACATATAACCCTTGATCAATGTCGTAAAGTGACATAAGCCTTGATGAATGTTAGAATGCATCATAACACTTGATATACATCAAAATGTGACAAAACCCTTGTAAAACATTGCAATTCCATATAACCCTTGTTGAGGAACTTAGAAAGAATGTGCCATAACAAAACATTAAAGACAAAATGTGACATAACCATAGATTAATGTATTAAGGCGACATAAGTAAAACATGACATAAGTATAATGTGATTAGAATGAAGATGAGTGCAACATAAAACCCTTGCAAAATTCCATGATGTAAGATAACTTTCGTGAATGATGTAATATGTCATTCCATAATGAGACATCACACTAAGTTGATATAAGTGAATAAAATGGATTTCATAGTGCAACATGTCAATTAATATATGACATTCAATTGATTGATATATCATTATTTTAGTATGATGTCAATTTCATGTATGACATAATTGTACCAATTAGAATGTTCATCTTTTCAGTTATATCGATTTAACATCAACCATTATATTAGTAGTGTAGCAAGGATAACAAAATTAAATTTTTTTATAAATTTGGATTTATATTTTAACTATCCCTAACACCATCATAGGTTTTATTTGATTGGTAATACATGAAGAAAATATTGAAATGCTTTAATAACGGATTTGTAATTTTGTAATAAATAAATTATGAACTTAACTAAATGGATAATGCACATGTATTTTTTTTTGTAATTTCAGGTCATGTTAATTTTTTTTTTAAAGTACTCATGTTAAATTTTTTGAAAAGAAAAATACTCATGTATATGGATTCTTTTATTTATTAATTTGACCTATTTTTAATAGTTCGTTAAAAACACGATGTCAAAAATATGTAAAAAATATGAATAATGTATTAATCTATGGTTATGTCGCATTCTTGATTTAAGTAATTGACATACCTACATTAATTTTTTTAAATATAAAATATAATATTGATTTTGAATTATATATATATATATACACGCACATACACATATACACAGTTCATTAAAAACACGATGTCAAAAATATGTAAAAAATATGAATAATGTATTAATCTATGGTTATGTCGCATTCTTGCTTTAAGTAATTAACATAACTCCATTAATTTTTTTAAATATAAAATATAATATTGATTTTGAATATATATATACACACACTTACATATACATATATACAGATACACATATACACCTATACACACACACACACACATATATTGTAATTATAATATAATTTTTATGTTTTTCCTAATGCTTATCTATTAAGATTGACTATATTTTAGATAGATGATGGTTGAACAAGTTTTACCATAGTTTACCATGGTCGACTTTAGTTTACCATGCATGAATTTAATAATCATGTTACATTTTTTGAAAGAAAAAAAGTACTGATGTAAAAATTTTTGAAAAAATAAAGTACTCATCTTAAAAAAAAGGTTATAAACTAAACTAAATTGATAGTGTATATGGATTCTTTTATTTATTAATTTGACTTATTATTAATAGTTTGTTAAAAA
Source organism: Pseudotsuga menziesii (assembly GCA_001517045.1). Classification (NCBI taxonomy): domain Eukaryota; kingdom Viridiplantae; phylum Streptophyta; class Pinopsida; order Pinales; family Pinaceae; genus Pseudotsuga; species Pseudotsuga menziesii. The sequence goes on from LPNX010183686.1 coordinate 184,359, forward strand.
TATAATTTATTATTTATACAACGAAATAATAAATTTTGACATCTTAAGCAACCATGAGCCTGACTCAGATCATAGACCTTTAATTATAACTCTAATTTTTTTCATGAATAGAGATCCCATAGAGGATAATGCTCATAGCCAAAAATACTTGATCTTTGATATAAATAAAAAAAAGGATCTTTTTCTAAATGAATAAAAAATTAATTTGCTTCCCTTATCAAGTATAGACAACATAGAAGACCTCTATCATAATTTTACTACAACCCTCTCTTAGTTTATTAACAAGTTCTTCGTTGAAGTGTCAAGTAATAAAAGAAATAACAAAACCAACCCTTGGTATGATAAAGATTGTAAAAGTGCGAGGAGAGAAATTAAGGAAGCTCTTGATGAGTCTCTTAAAATTGACAAAATAAAAATATACAAAGCCCTAATTAAAAGGGAAAAAATGAAATATATTCATAAAAGACAAGAAAATCTCCTACAACTCTCTAAGGTGGCTCCTAAGAAATTCTGGAGGCAGATTTTAACTAGAAAAACTAAAGATAATAATAGAATTGCTTTGCACGACTGAAATTCCTATCTTAAAAAGCTTTATGAATGCCCAAATTTCATAGATAACTTTGAAATCCTGCTCACAACGGAAGAAGTTTTCTCATTAGAAGACATAGATTTTGGGGTTAAGCGTCTGGAAAAGGACATTGAAGGTTACCACGAAAAAAATATTAAAAATTGGACATCCCATCCTCATTCCTCGCATCCACAAGCTATTCAATCAAGTGGTCAAACAAGGGTTCCCTAAACCATGGAATCAAAGCCTCATTATCCCTATTTTTAAAAGCGGGAATACAAATAACCCCTATAATTATCGGACAATTATGATTAGCCCTCTCTTATCCAAGTTATATGGTATTAATTTGGAAAAGAAGCTGAGCATATGGTTTGAAAATGAAGGTAAGCGGGCTAAAGGCCAAGCGGGTTTTAGAAGGTAGCACTCAACAACAGATCACCTCGTCATGCTCAGGCTCGTTGTGGAGGAATGTCATAATGATAAAGAAAATATCTTTTGTTGCTTTGTGGACTTTAGAAAAAATTTTGATACGGTACCTAGAAATAACCTATGGAACATATTAGAAGAGCTATAGGTTCCTTTCGAGTTGAGAGATGCCACAATAAGGTTATACGAGAATGTCATTGCCAAGTTTAAGAGAAATGAGGGGCTGTCGAAAGATATTAAGTGTAATATAAGAGTTAAACAAGGTTTCCCCCTCTCCCCTACCTAGAAATAACCTATGGAACATATTAGAAGAGCCATAGGTTCCTTTCGAGTTAAGAGATGCTGCAATAAGGTTATACAAGAATGTCATTTCCAAGTTTAAGAGAAACAAGGGGTGGTTGAAAGATATTAAGTGTAATATAAGAGTTAAACAAGGTTTCCCCCTCTCCCCTACCCTATTTGGAATTTACATCTATAAGATAGAAGGTTTCTTAGAGGAAGCAGGTTGTGCTGGCACGACCTTAGCTGGTATAGTCGTCATCCTTCTTCTCTATGTTGACAATATTGTTCTTTTGGCAAGGTATCCATATGATCTTGATAAGCAGCTAAGACTTCGTAAGTATTTTTTCTCTACCATGGGTATGACTGTTAATACTGACAAAACAAAAGTTATGATTATTAAATCGAAGGACACTTACTCTATTTTTGTGTATGACAATAACAACTTGGAGGAAGTGTCTTCTTACAAATACCTAGGAATTGATATTCATCACAAGCTCAACTGGAATTATAGCATTGACAAAAAGATTAATGGAGGGTGGAAAGCTTATTTTGGTCTCGAAAATAATTGTAAAGCAGCAAACCTTGCGATGTGGGATAAAAATAAGCTCATCTTTGTAACTTTAGTCTCTCCTGTTATCTTGTATGGGTGTGAGGTTTGGGGTTGCAGTATCTCTAGAGAATCCTTGAGAAATATTGAGCAAATCAAGAATCGTTTTATAACATATAACCTAAAAATTAAAAGCAATACACCCTACCTTGTTCTCCTTATAGAAGTGGGTCGTTCCCCTATCAAGAGCCTCGCTATGACTAGGCTCATGTTATACAAGCACAAAATCAATAACATGGGAGACCACAGACTTCCTAAGCTAGCTTTAAATTCTAGCCAAAACCACCTAAGACTTAGGCGAGGCTGGTATAAAGATACTAGAGCCTGGTTAAACGATTGGGAGATCGACGAAACTGTTCCATTGCAAAATATTAATAACATTAAAAATATTGTTACTTCTAAGTTTAAAGAAAAAGTTTGGCGTGAGAAAGATTTAAAAGATAAAAGAAAACTAAGATATTATAAGGAAGTCATCAACCCTACTCTAGAAGATCAAAAGTATCTCTTTGTTTTAACTAGTTCAAAGAAAAAAAACTAATATATCCAAGATAAGAACAAAATCTCACGAGCTCCATAGTGAAACAAGTCGTTGGGCAATTCCTAAAACACCATGGGTGGAAAGGATATGCTGTCTCTGTGAGAATATGAACATTGAGGATGAAAACCACTTCCTCCTAGAGAGCCCTGCATACACCCACATTAGATCTCAGTTCCTTAATCTTTGTTTCAATACCAACCTTCCTAGCCTTTTAACTTGTCAAAATTATAGTGAGCTCGGGACGCTTCTCTCCAAGCTCTTTGAGCATAGAAATACAATTTTAAAACAAACTAAATAATTTGTTTCTTTAGGTCCGATAGACCAAACTTTGGTCTCAGGGGACATTAACCATCATCATCAATGTCAAATATATAGATTGTTTCAGTAAATATATAATTTCAAAATTGTTATAAAACATGTTAATTATATATAGTTAGATATTACAATAAAAAAACATATCTAAACGAATATAATACCAAAACTATTTTTTTTAATTAAACTATAATCCTATTATAACAATAAAATGGGTCATATATTTTCATTGTAATTGTAATAGAATGGATTATATATTTTTCTTCTAACCTTGTTCTATATTTTAATGATTTTTATAAGTTAAAAAAAATGAATTCTAAAGAGAGTCGACAAAGGTTTTAAAATTTTTAATTTTTAATTATAACTTTTTAAATAATAATTAGATATTTGTGTTTTGGTTTTTTAGTGTTAAAAAAAAAAGAGCTCAATATCCTCGTGAATGATTTTTCTCATTAATGACATTTTGATGAAATCATTCAAATTATTGATGCAAATTATGTAGAGTCTCTTATGTGAATGCTTTTACACCAGAACTTCAACTTGGTATTTTTAATTCAACATATATTTATACTAATGTGGTAATATAGTTAATATGTAACATTTTTAATTTAATTTTTTTTTACATAAATTTAAAATACATAAATATATATTTTTTAATAATGTAAAAAATTTAGAATGCAAAAACCTTCAACTTAATATAAAGTTAGAGTTTAAAATAATAGTTGAATTGTAAAAAAAAAAATACTTTACCAACATGTTCTTCCTAAAGGTTAAAATTTTCAGAACTCATTGAAAAATATAACCAAGTGTAAACATAGAAGATAAGATTTTTTTTTAATATATATATTACTTTTTTCGAATTAGATATGCTTGATTTAGTACTCAAAATGTGTACAAGGTGTAAGAGTTGAACTGAAAAGAAGGAAATATATATATATATATATATATATATATATATATTCTAAAACTCCTTTTCTTCTTATTTTACACTCATCCAACGCATCCAAAAACAATAATTTTTTCGAAACTCTTCCATGGAAATTCTAAAGGTTAAGATAAATGAGATGTCAAGCCAAGATTACAACCATTAAATTAGATAACTTACATGAAACTAAATACGACGATGTTTCACAATTATACTCATTTAAGTTCTTAGATTATTGTTTGAAGTAAAGAAGTTTTATTTTTTTTTATCAAGTTCCATAAGAGTGTCTTTGTTTTCGTAACCTCTAATACCCAAATCCATATTACATTATCTCAGGCGTACCAATTTTTATTTTTTTGGAAATGTGGGAGGGAAACACAAGATGTACTTAGTCGACTCGCATACCATTTCTAAACCCTATGAGTATGGTGGGTGGAACATAAAGAATATGGAATGGTTTAGTCTGTCCCTCAGAATGAAAAGTTGTTGGATGTCTCTTAATGATAAGTGTCCCTCAGAATGAAAAGTTGTTGGATGGCTTTTAATAGTAAGGATTTTGTTAGATGGTTCTTAACAGCTGCTGCATGAATAGAAATGGAGAGGAATCTATAAATCACCTATTCTCTACCTGCTCATTTACACGGGAATTATCAACAGGCTCAGTAGGAACTTTCACATTCTGATGAATTGGAATGATCCCTCCTTCCTGGAAAATGTGGAAAACTGGTTCAAAAGAGAAAAGGAATATCTCTACTTACCTTTCTTCATTATTTGGAATTTGTGGCTCACCAAGAACTATTTAACATTTGAGGATAAGCCTCCTCATATGAGATTCCTCTGTCACAGAATTGTGGAACAGCTACACACATACCTTGTGATCATCCAAAGGAAATCAAAACGCAGATGCATTGGCATGGCTCCTGTTTTAGCCTATCCATCATGTTTTTTCAATGGGGTTGCAGTTGATATGATTGGAGGTGTTGGCATTCATCTATTGATCAGTCAAGATCATTTTTTTTGCATTAAGATGGGGTGTGGCCTCAGTACAAATACCATATCTTAACTTCTGGCATTATGGGCGCTGTTATATTTTGCAAAAGAATTAGGAATCCCATCTCTTCATGTATATGGGGACTCATATTCTATTATTAACTAGGTCAAGGAGAGGGCAACACTCTTAGCTCTCAATTTGGATGGATGGTGTCACAATATCAAAGAACTGAAGATGTACTTTCTCACTCTAGACTTTCTTCATGTATACAGAGAATACAATGAGAGGGAAGATAGCTTATCCAAGGAAGCACTCTCCATGGCTATTGGCTATTTTATCCTCACTGAATTCTATGAAGGTGAAATTATTGGGAATGGTTCACTTCATCTCTTTTGAGCTTGTTATCTTCCTCCTACTCTTCTACCATTTTGGTGTTGCTCGAGTATGGATGGATGGTATTTTACATCATTTGGATGCCAAAGGTTGGGCTCTTTATGTATTCCCTTCAGACATCTTGGAGGTCTCGCAAGAGTACCTCTCCAAGAGAGACTCAAGACAATATCAAAACAATACAATACTAGCTCCTTCCAGACCTCGAAGGAGCTAGTATTGTATTGTTTTGATATTGTCTTGAGTCTCTCTTGGAGGTCTGGAAGGAGCTAGTATTGTATTGTTTTGATATTGTCTTGAGTCTCTCTTGGAGGTCTCGAAGGAGCTAGTATTATATTGTTTTGATATTGTCTTGAGTCTCTCTTGGAGGTCTGGAAGGAGCTAGTATTATATTGTTTTGATATTGGCTTGAGTCTCTATGTTGTATTTGATATGGTCTTGAACTTTAGTGTGGCCAACTATTTCTTAGTGTGGTACTTGATACTCTCTTGAGCCTCTCCTGAAGTATTGTTTTTATTGTTTTGATACTTGTTTTGATAGTGTCTTAAGTCTCTATGTTAGAGTATTTGATATGGTCTTGAGCCTTTTTAGTGTGGTACTTGATATTGTCTTGATGAGCCTCTCCGTTTTGCTATGTATATGATACTAATTATATCATGATGTAATAATTACTTTTGATTCATAATGAATACCAAGAAACAACTATTTTTCTTTTGGAAAAATAAGTAAAACTATTGTGTATACTGAAAACCATTCGAGAAGTAAATCATTTAACTCTCTAAATTATACCTTAAAAAATTGTTTAAAGTTAAGTGGATTGATATATAGACCTAATTTCAGACAATAATGATTCTCGAATCCGTGTAGATAGGTAACGCAAATATTATGTCATAACTAAAGCTTTAAAAACGCTATGAACTGACGGGCCCTCCAAGAGGAATAATTTTATTTATTTAAAGGGAGCACCGGAGAAAATCTGGGCACATGGTGGAGGGAGCTGGGTAGGTCCATTCAATCACTTTTCGTGTGCAAAAATGTTGTGCATGGATTGATGATTCTGACTGGATGCCACCTTTGATAGTTGTGTCTGAAGCATCTTTCCACAGAAAATCTGTTGAGAACTTATATTCTTTATTACAAGACGACGAAGGTTTTTGTATTTATAGAGAAGCTACTAACCCTGGTAAATGCAAATCAATGATTACAAGACAAATTGATATCTATGTGCTTGAGCCGAGACATTTTTCGTACACTTTGTAGGAGTGAAATTCTGATTGTAGGTTCTGAAATAAATGACTTCGCATCGATTGATAGTTTTATTGCTGAGGGCAAAAATTAGTGAAAAAATGAGAATGACGTCGTAACAGCTACAACTGGTCTTATAATAGCAGACATCGAACAAAATAACTCCTCTGTCAATTAAATGTTTGCATGTATATTTCATTATTAGAAAAGTAGACCCATAACCTTCCACCTGAAAGAATAGAAGTTACCATCGAATACCAGAAGAAAAAAAATTGAGAATGTTACTCGTAGTAGAAATTGAAAGCCAAATTGCATTTAAAACAAAACCCTAGTTACCTAAGAATGTTTTCATGTTCGCCTTTGAGTCTCCTTCACTATTTATTTGGCCTCGCCTTGCAACTCCTCTATCAACTGCCATATCCTATTCCAACTGAATAAAAAAATGGCGGTCCAGTCTTTGGTCAAAATACATGCAATAGTTCTTTCCATCATGTACAACTGCAGCTATTACGGATTGAACGCCCATCTGCGCTCTCCTTATAATTTTCCCATAGAGAAGAATACGGATTCCAGGAGCATTATAAAAAAAATTACATATAGCTCAACAGTTTCCCATTAACGAGGCCGGAGATTGCATCACCCAGCTCGACGTTCCTCTCCAAAGGCCTGCAGAAGAGGCCTCGAATCATTTCCCAACAATATTCTGTTGGAATCCGCAGAGCAATCCCATTCGTTACAAAAATTCTTCTTAACTACCTCCAAGTTGAGATGCCTTACGGCGGCGGGAGCTCGTCGCAGGGAATTACAAGAGCCCGCCCTACTGGGCATAACCAAATTCCTCTTCGGCTTGTTGGAGCATTTCCCTCAACACCAGGTGGTTCAAGTACGCCTCCCATTCAGTTGGCCTCTCCTGCTTTTGATTTATCTCATTAAATAGTGCCAAAACCTAATATTGTTGTCGATGTCGCCATGCACATTGCAACGACACATAACCACCAACATGCGTTATGAACCCAGCACGCGCTGCAGATGCCGTCATACCCATTCGAATGTGACATAGCGACCAACACGTGTCATGTTTCCAACATCCCTAGCCAGGCGCCATTCATAACCTATAGAAAAATATTATACATGCAGCAGAGTAATAAATGCTGTGCACTTTGGGTCGTTGGATCTCAATTTATTTAAGATCCAAGGGTCCACAGTGCAGCGATAGCATTTATTACATGCAGCACATGTAATAAATGCTATCGCTGCACTGTGGACCCTTGGATCTTAAATAAATTGAGATCCAACGACCCAAAGTGCAGCCGTCGCAGCATTTATTACTCTGTTGCATGTTGAATATTGTTCTCCATAACTAACTCCACCAAACTCCAACTAATTGATGTTCCGAAATAGATATGTATCGTTATCATAAATAAAAACTAACCATTCCCCTTAATAAATACGACGACTATAAAATAAATCACAATCTTACAATTGTCATATGTTAGTGAATCTTGTCAAACTGTTCAAGCAAGTCCTATTCCCCAAAATATAAGAAGTATTATGCATATCGGCGTAATTAATATACATATTGGACCACATTTCACTCCACAAATAGTGATTACTATACATGTTTTAATATAGAATTATGCAATTGTTCCTAGTGAAAGGTAGTTTTGAGATTTGGGGAAAGTTTTTTTTCGAACTTAAATTGATTATAAGTTTAAGTAATTTTATGGGGAAACAACAAAGTTAAAAAGATAATTGTGTTATTATTTTTAGATAAAATTAAATTGATTATACCTTTAGGTAATTGCACCAAGAGTAGCTAGGTGCTCTACAATCCAGTATGACAGAGATGTTGTAACGCCTAATGTTGTGTAACTTTGTTGATTGTATTCCACCATGTTACTCCCCCTCCCCCACACAATTTAACTAGTGATATCGCCATAGCAACAGAGGGAGTACCAAGTAAAGTGTTTCATCATTATGTTTCCCCATCGAAAAGACAATAACTTCAATATGGCATAGCATCATTGATTTATTTTCAGACTGGTGGTTTTGTTTCAACAGTAAAGATACTTTACTTGATACTTTACTTTGTTGTCGTATTGTCCACCATCCCCGCCAAGTGAATTGCAGAGATCGGAGTGGGTGTGTGTGTGTGTGTGTGTAACTTTTGGGAGATGTAAGGGATATATTTGGCGAGTCTGTAGATGCAAGGGTTCTACGAGGCTTTGGATTCTCTAAGCAGTTGCGGTCGCAGCCCCCACACGAGCTGTATTATCCCACACGTGAAGGAGACCCTGTTGTAGGATGGGAAGCTAGTGGATAGCCATGAATGCATCCACATGGAATATTACAATGTGGATGAGGTGGACTACACTGCAGATCCCTTCAAAGGCTTTACCATATTTGTTTCCCTCATTGGGAAATACCTAACGAAAACCGATTCAAATTCGATTGAGACACAAACCTTCAATGATTTGATATCCGAGGACACTTGCACCAAAAAGGAAGATATGGCGAAAAGGGGAAACCCTAGAGAAGCATAATCCTTCATTGTGGTGGTTGTGACAAGCACTTTGCTTCCCTTGTCAAGCATACCACTCACCCTATAGCTAAGAGGACCCCCCCTTTCCTTGGTTTCCCTGTAGATGCCTCCAAGTCTAGGGTTAACTCTTTCAGTCAATTCCATGATTGTACACACTCGCCCACCAATGGATTCTCTTTGAGTGAATATTCCCTCTCCAGAATCCCATCTTTTCTTTAGTCTTGTTCTACTCGAGGCAAGCTGGTCATTTTCAACGGGACTAGATGATTATACTTTGGATAGGACTCCTTTAGAAGACTTCCCAATTCAAAATACGGAGGGTTTTATAGCTTATTTTTGAAACCATTGGATCAATAAGGAAACCACCTAAACAAAGACTTAGAAAAGGATATAGCTGGAAACATACCTGGATATAGAAGCATCCATGAATCCCAGGACGGATCTAGTCAAAGGAGGCGAAAAAACAAATGCTTAAAAAATATTGAGGCTCCCCTAAATCTAGTATGTGGGGTAAATGTCTCGGTAGCACAATCAATGGAAATGGTGGAAATGGTCATGGTTGGGAGAGCTAGAGAAAAGCACCAAAACCTAGAAGCCCTTGAAAAATGGGTACAAGAGAATTGACCAAGGCTAAGCATTTATATGACAAAGATAGTGGTTTTTTCCCAGGGTTGGTTTGTTTTCAAATTCAAAACCAAAGAGGATGTAACTTGAATCTATCAAACCCATTAGAGTTTCAGATTCACACCCATCCTCTTCAAAAGCTAGACACCTATGTTTGATGTGGAGTGCAAAAGGATAGATGAAATCCCTATTTGGGTGAGATTGCCAAGTCTCCCTTGGGAGTTTTGGAATTGGAAATATTTCATGGATTTGGGGAATGATTTGGGGGTTTTCATTGATGCAGATATGTCTTTTATGTGTACTAGGAGGATGAATTTAGCCAGGATTTTAGTTTCTATGAAGGTGTACCTTTTCGATTTTATAGGTTCCCTGAGCATGGTCATATGGCTAGGAACTGTAATCAACATTTCATTTGGTCCTTAATTAGAACAACCTAGGAATATATCGGTAACAAATGGAGGCTCAAGCCCAAAGGAAGGCTCTCCAAAAGTCAGCATATTGGAGAGAGATTCTTGAGATGGGAGGAATTTACAAACATTGATTGGGGTTGTTTAGACCAAAGTGGAAGGGGAAAACACTTTGGATCACAGACAGCCCTTGGAATGCCTAGCACACACAAAACTACATTATGTGGGGGAACAAGCTCGACCACCCTCTGGAATGGAAGCGATAAACTCTTCGGGTAAGAAAGAAGTGTCTCAAAATCATATTTCTTCTCTGGAACTCTCTTTAAATTCACTTTGTTTTGAACAAAAGGATGTATATAGGGCTCGACCTCATCCCTATGTTCCACCTGAACAAACCATCCCTACCCCTCTGGATCCCCCTCACACTCTTACCCCATCCCACTCTCCAAAACATAAAAACCCTCCCTCGTCGCTCCCTGCCCTTTCTTGAGTAGGGGTTTCCCACGGGGGCTTCACTTGTTGACCAATATCCTATCACGTTAGTTCATATTGTGGGTTTTAAAATTATAAAAAATCAAACCAATATATTGTAGGTATTGGGGGGATGAGGGGTTTAAGGTGGGGGTGGGTAGGGTGGTTTATAAGGATTGAGGTATAAAAAGGGGTGGGGAGGAGGTTTTAAGTATTGGGAGGGGGTTTCAACAAAAAGAGTTTGGGTCTATATCTCTCGAAATTAAGGGTATTCTTTAATATCCCATGATTGCACATGCTATGTAAGAGGTTCACTAAGTGAAGTCCCCATGGGGTTTGCTCCTAAATTGTGGAATTCCAACCTATTCATTTTCACCTGAAAACAAGAGACATACTGGATCAATCCAAAGCTCAAAACTTGATCTTAGGACTAGGGAAAAACCTTTAGACTGCTACCAAAAGTAAAGGATGGGGAAGACCCTCCCACCTATCCTTAGCACAACATTGTGCGTTGATAGATCTTGCAAATGGAAAACATAAATCCATTTTTGGGGCACTTAGAGCATCAAAGGCCCCTATAGGGGTTACCCAATGAAGATATTATCCCTAAACTGTAGGGGTTTACCAAGTCTCACAAAACAAATTGCGCTAAAGAGGCTGATTCACCTTCATCATCCTCATATTTTGATGCTTTAAGAAACATTAGGTACTGAAGAAGTAGTGACTAACTTTCTGATCATCCACTTTCATGCAATTGGAATTTATAGCTCAAGATGTGAGGGGGCACTTGGGGGAATTATCTATTGGATGGAACACAAGAAATGCAAAAATAAATAAAAAAATGGGTTTTGATTCAAGCCTTGGAGTAGAATACTTTTTTGCAGAATTAAATAACTCCTTCACCATCCTTAATATATATGGGCCTTACGAAGATTGAACCCCATTCTAGAACTCGTTATCTCAAAAAACCTTCATCAAGTCTGAAAATGTTATCCTAGGAGGGGATTTATATTTCACCTTAGGTACACATGAGATCTGGGGGTCGAGGGCTAGAGCGGACCCTTTAGCTGATTTCTTTAAAAATAAATTACGGGATGGACAACTTATTGATGTTTCCGTGGCAAAGTTGAAACCCTCCTAGACAAACAAGAGAACTAGGGAAACCATAATAGAAAAAAGAATAGATAATTTTAGCATAAGGAAATGGGTAGACCCGGGGGGGGGGGGATATGACCGCTACCCAATCTTCCTAGAAATGTTGGGTGATGGACGCAAACCTTCTGGTTATTTCAAATTATGCGTTGGATGGATCAAAGAGGAGGATATACTACAAATCATTAAATCAAATTGGAGACCGTAAAAATTGGAAGAAGGAGGGTTCACAGCATCACACTTTAGCCAAAGTCTCTCTCAAGTCAAAAAGGACTAGGAAGCCAAGAAGAAGGATAAAGATGAACAGGAAATCAAGCAAGTTGAAATAGAAATTCACGAGACTTGGGACTCAATTGGAGGAATATACCTAACACAAGAAACAAAAGAAAAAATAGTTAGGTTGGAATCAAGAAAAAGAAAATTGCTAAAATAACAAGAGGAGATATGGTGACTAAAAAGCATAGCAATATGGTTGGAAAGCACTGATGAAAACACAAATTTCTTTCAAGATTTTTCCAAAGGAAGGAAGAGCCAAAATACCATATGGGGGGTGAAAAATTCAAATAAGATCTTGGTCACCTCTTTCAAAGGATTGGAAAATCTTTGTACCACACATTTTCAAACTCTATTCAAAGTAGACAATAGGGCCACTATTGTTGAGGTTATTCACATCTCACAATTTTTTCATTCTTAATCAAGAATAAAATTTGGCACTGAAGGAGGAAGTTCTGGAAGAAGAGCTAAAGGAAATTGTGCACAGTTTTCAGAAGGAAAATATCCCAGGACTAGATGGTTGGACCATTGAATTTTTCCTAGCCCTTTTTTACACAATTGATCTAGATATGTTATATTTAGTTGAAGAAACAAAACACAATGGGTGATGCATACCCATCTTAACTCGACCTTCATATCCCTTATCCCTAAACTGACCACCCTATCCATATGGAGGAGTTTCGACCGATTTATATTTGCAACATCACCTATAAGGTGATAGATAAAATCATTGCTAGAAGGATGAAAAAGGTGCTAGCAAAAATCATCTCTTCTGAACAATTTGGGTTTCTGGAAGGAAGACAGATTCATGGGGCCATTGAAGTAGTACAAGATGGATTACACTCGATTAAAACCAAGAAGTTAAAAGGAGCAGTAATCAATATTGATCTCTCAAAGGCTTTTAATCAAGTTATCTGGTTGTACCTTAGACTACTTATGACTCACCTTATCTTTAGTTACTCCTTTTATTAAATGGGTGATAAGCTGAATCACAATGACATATTATGTGGTCTTAATCAACGACTCAACTTCCATTTTTTCTAGAGCAGAAAGGGGATTAAGACAGGGATGTCCACTCTCGCCACTCCTTTTCCTGCTAGTGGCAGAATGACTCAGCATAGCATTATTGGAAGCGAAAAGGAAAGTCTCTTTCACAGGAACCACCATTTCAAATACTTTAAAAATCACACATATATTATTTGTGGATGTCATCCTCATCTTCTGTGATGGAACAGTATGGGATGCAGAGAAACTAGCAGAAATATTGTATCTCTTTGGGAAATCAACTGTGGTTGTAGTAAATGCCCAAAAATAAAACTTTACCGCCATCATCACGGAAGAGGATTAAATTAAAAGGTATTCCTCCCTATTCCCCTTTGATTTGAAATTTCTAGATGAGGGTCTAAAATATCTAGGATTCATGCTTAAAACAAATCACTATAAAAGGGAGGACTAGAACTTGCTCCTAGCAAAGTTAGAAAAGAGGATAAATGTTTGGTGTCATAGGAGGCTCTCTAGAGCCGGAAGATTGGTACCCATAAAATCTGTGCTGGAGGCCATTCCTGTGTATTGGATGTCCCTAGCTTGGATTCCAAAGGGGATTCTTGAAAAAGAAAGGAAAATATGCTTCAAATTACTCTCATCAGAAATATCTGAGAATGCAATTACCCCATGGATCAAATGGGAAATACTTGCTTAGCCGAAATCGTTGGGAGGGTAGGGAGTTAAAAATTTACATCCTTTTGTAAAGGCCCTAGCAGCAAAATCTAGATGGATAACCCTCATCTCCAGCAACCTCTAGACGAAAGTGGTTCAGAACAAATACATCTTTCCGGACTCAATCCTGGATTGGATAAGAAGCACAAACAGGGGAAGGCAGGGGATCTCAATTATTTGGAAAGTTGTTCTATCCTATGTCCCTATCATTGAGGAAGGACTTTCCTGGAAAATCAGGAATGGAGAACATACCCGAATAGGAACAGATCCATGTCCTGAATACCAAATGTTCCATATCCTCCCCCCACATCTTTTGCACATATTGCATCTTTGGGGCATCTTCCATCTAAACCAAGTGGCAGATCCAAATTCATCCTTACTTTGGTAGCAGGGATGGAAAAATGCAGAGATGTTGGGGATCCTGGATGTCCAGGATAATGATTGGAATGTTTTTCTATCATCCCTTATAACTACAAACATTCGGCTCATAAAATTTCCTGATAAACTTATTTGGTCCCTTGTTGCAAATGGACAATATACACTAAAATTGGGTTATCAACGACTGTCAATTGTTTCCACAAGATCAAAGTGGTGGTGGAAAAGCGTCTGGAGGGATAAATGCCCACATAAATAAAATATGTTCATGTGATGCATGTTGTTAAATAAAATTCCCATCTAGGAGAGGATGCTTAAATGAAATTTGAGGGGCCAGGATGGTGTGTGCTCTGCAAACAAGACAACGAAACAACAACACATCTCTTCAATTATTGTTCCTATACAACGCATACCTGGGTTGAACTCAGACGAATATTATGTCCTCCAATAGATTGGAGCGGGCCCACTGTGGAAGAAGTTTGGAATAGGTGGTTATCCTTGGTTGATATAGAAAAATTATGAGCTCTGCCCATTCTCATTGTGTGGGGATTTTGGCTTGCCCGACATAAATATATATTTCAATATTTACCCTCTATCCCTAAGATTACAAGAAGTAATATCCTAGACATACTCTCTTAGTTTCCTCAGCAGAAGGACGCACCTGCAGTCAGTTTCATCACTATGGAACAAATTGACAAAAATAAACCTTGGGCATTTTTATATGGCGCAACTCAAAACCAATTTTGTGGTGGTGGGGTTGTGGTATATTTTTCTGACTCGCATTACTTTCATTTACAAATGAGTCTTGGAAGCGGAACAAACAAATTTTCATATCTTTCTGCCCTCATGATAATAATATGTTTCACCATTGAGAAAAATTACAAAAAATTATAGATTTTCAGGGGATTCTATGAATGTCATAAATTGGATAAACAAATTTCAAAAGTGCCAAAATATTTTTCTTCTAGTTTTAATAGAGGAAATTATGTGACATCTGTAAGGTTTGTATACCTACACTTTTCGCCATGTTTACAGAGAAAGGAATGTGGAAGTAGGTCATCTATCCAAAAAGGGCCTGAACACTTCGCAAGGATAGTGGCTGATAATAGAACATCAGAATGGAACCTTCTTTGAATACTATCACATACCCTTTATAGATGGTTTGTCTCCAATTGTATAAACAGTTTTGGGACACACATGCTATGACATTTTATGATGGAAAAACATTTTTGGAAAACTCTTTTACAAACTTTTCTCCAATAGTGGTATACACTTTTTGGGACAAGACAACTTTAATGAAAGGATCGTTTTTGGAAAAATACATACTTTCTTGAGCATTATCAGTATACATACATTTATGTTTTTGCAAGAATGTATACAAGTGAAATCGTGAGACAAATATCTTAAATATACACTGAAAAGCAGTCACGGAAAGGTTTGGAAATTGGACCAGGCTGCAGAATGTAATTTTGTTAAAACTCATTAATAAACATTTGAGGAAATTTCAACTCAAAATGGGCCTCCTAAAAAAAATTATTAAAATAATAGTTAAAATAATAAAATAATGTTTATTAATTTTGGAGGAAGAAAAGAAAACAAACTATTTTTTTGTTTGTATTTTCGACATATCTCCCCGTGTTTTTACTCAAATTTCGATCGGGAGAGCTAGTTGGATGCAGAATTAAATTACGCATCCAACGAGTACCCCTGAAAAAACGTGATGATGATGAGGTCTAAGGTATTTCTTGTTTTTGGGGTAGAGAGGTCCGTCAAAAGTATGTCGAGTGGGTACTCGTTGGATGCGTATTTAATTCTGCATCCAACGAGGTATCCTAATCAAAATTTGAGTAAAAACACGGCGAGATATGTCGAAAATACAAACAAAAAAAGTAGTTATGTTTATGATACCTATCCCCAAATTTATATTAAAAATTTGTTTAAGACCTATACGGTATTTCAAATTTAAAGAAATTTCATTGGCTAACACATTATGACATGGAATTTGAATTAGAGTTTAAAGACCCATTTTGAGTTGAAATTTCCTCTAATGATTACGCTTTTTTCCTTGGAAAACAAACATGTCGTTCTCATAAAATAAAAATAAAAATGAAAAATACATTGGTTTAAAAAAAAATTATAAGGATTTTATCTTAAACCTAGATATATCAAGCACCTCAAATATCTTGATGTGTAAATACTTTCTTAATGTATATGAATGGGATCCCTCTCGATGCTTGATAGATCTAGGTTTAAGATGGATCTATGATGCTCTAATAGAATAATATGAATGTTATTTTGAAATATTGTGTGTGAGGTTGGACAAACAATTTTTTTGAGTTAATTTTTTTATTTCTTAAAACTTATATTAAAATAAAATCTCATTTTAAATAAAAATATATATAATCTTTTTGAGACATATGAATTTTTATAACTTTATGGTTAACCATCCTATGAAGCCTCGCAGCTATATATATGCATATATACAACATTTATGAGTTTGGGTTGAGGGTGTGAGCCAATGGTAGGGCCTTAGGTTCAATATCTCTGGCGAGGCATAACTCTTTCTTGAAAGAGAGGTTGTGCCCTCTAAGACCTTGTAACCACGGTGATAGTCTACTCCCAATGGGTAGTTTTTTCTTGCACCAAACATTAAGGATGTCCTCGACCCGATTTATTGGTCAGTTTTGCAATCAACAACGCTTATCGAGCAATTGCTCAGGTTTTCCAGTCCCTAATATATATATATATGTATGTATGTATGTATGTATGTATGTATGTATGTATGTATGTATGTGTATGTATATATGTATGTATATG
>LPNX010183686.1:201238-254579 GCA_001517045.1 Pseudotsuga menziesii
TATGTATATATACATATACATATACATATACATATACATATACATATACATATACATATACATATGAGTTTAGATCAAAATTTGATACATCCATGTATGTACCTTTTTCTAAACATTTAGTAAAGCACAATGTTTAGCCTCGTGACTATTTCAAAACTTAGCTAATAATTTGAGTTCGAGCTCAAAATATGAACATATTATTACTCTGAGAGTAATGAGATGATCTACAACCTAGTATGAGCAAGATATTGTAACACATAATGTTATGTAACATGTCATTCCTATAAAAAAAATCCAAATGATGTTGGCTTAAACAAACAAAAGGGGAGATGTTGTAACATGTAACGTTGTATAATGTTATGTAACATGTCGTTCTTATCAAAAAATAATAATCCAAATGATATCACCTTAACCAAAAAAGGGGATAGTGGTTGTAACATATAACATTATGTAACATTATTTACCATGTCATTCCTATAAAAAAAATCCAATTGATGTCGGATTAAATCAACATAGATCCATCTTAAACCAAAATCTATCAAGCACCGAGAGGGATCCAATTTTTTGAGGTGTACATTTTTTTCTTAAGTTTTCACACATTAAGAAAAAATTTACACCTCAAGATATTTGATCTCATGTTTGATCTAAGTTTAAGATGAAATCACTATAAAAAAAAATTGTTTAAGCCGACATCATTTCGATATTTTTTTTATAGGAACCGCATGTTACACAATGTTTTTTTTAACAAAAACAAGAAAATAAGTATATTAAAAATAAGTTGTGGGAAACCATACATTACAAAATAGGGGAAATTCTAATATTCAGAGAGATGTGAGAATATATTTTTACAAAAATAGCCAGAGAAATAGGCTTCTTTCTAAGATTCGTGAAATAATTCTTACTATTTACCATTACATATGAACAGTATATTCCGACGAATTGCTAGTTCAAAATATTGTAGAAAACCATAAAAAATTACTAGGAGGGTTAGACTTTTTTGCTTGACTTCCCTATAGGTCAGGTAATAGAAACTTCTTCCATGGGGTGAGTCACGTCACCTAGAGATTCCTGGTAGTGATTGCACCGGTTCATCCTTGTGAGCTTCAACACATAATCTTTGATAATATCCACTATCCCCATGAATTCTCTTAAGTCCCAGTTGTGGTCGTATATGCGTGAACCATGAAATCCAATTTGGTTTGACATATACCTCACATCGGAGGCCATTTCTCTGTTGTCCTTGATACCCACCGCAAAAATATCTAATAGCCTGCGCAAGTGCTTCTTGATGTCGTCTGCAGCCATATTTAATACTGGAAAACTCTTCATCCATGTCCTTCTTTTCCATTGGAAGAGAGGAAACAATTCATGACCTGAGAGAGATACCCACAATCAAATATTGAATATGCGTGATCGCTTCGTCTTCGTTTGAGTCGAGTTGCGAATAGTGGGAATGGAGATTTCCTTTAGACTTAACGCTTATTTCCATGTCACTTGTGTGAACTGCTAAAACTAAACCCACTGGTATTGAAGAGGAGGGTAGGGAGTTAATTCAGGCCAAAGGTGGAGCCCACTTGTCAATATTATCGCCACGAGTCTGTTTTTTTAGAAAAAAATGCACCTTCCAAATTCAATGAGGGGGGAGCCCAACCCTCCACTGGGAGTGGTTTAGGGAATGTAATTGAAACAGTTGTTTTTCCCATTATAAAAAATTGCACCTTGGGAAATTGTTGCACCAATGTTGGATAGGTTGTAAGCATAACCATTATTTCCCCTAAGAATGTGGAAAAACGATACATGGGGGGAATATTTAAGAGAATGATTTTGTCATAAAATTTTTTGGATAATATGGAGCCTTTGTTATATCCAGATTGCATATTTTGGATGACATGTCGAGAGTCATCGAAGACCAATAACTTTGGAGTGGTTCCCCAATCAATCAATTATAAACCATGGAATAGTGTTAGCCACTCAACTTCATTGTTTGTTTTTATTCCAAGGCCCTGGGAAAAGGTTTTTACTATTTTTCCACCAGGTTCGAATATGATCGTTCCCACTCCTTCCTCCCCTGCATGTTACACAATGTTACATGTTACAACATTTCCCCTTTTTTGTGTTTAAGCCGACATCCTTTGGAATTTTTTATTATAGGAATAACATGTTACATAACATTACAGAACAATAGTGCTACAATATCTCCCCTTTTTTGTTTAAGTCAACATCATTTGGATTTTCTTTTTAGGAACGACATGTTACATAACGTTACTACAACATTTCCTCCATACTAGGCTATAGACCACCTCGCTACTCTTGGTGCCACATAAAAGGGGATATGTTGTAACATGTAACATTGTGTAACATGTCCTCTCTCTCTCTCTCTCTCTCTCTCTCTCTCTCTCTCTCTCTCGATATATATATATATATATATATATATATATATATATATTTCTTAAACTTATATCAATCATGAATTAAATATCTTGAGGTGTAATTTTTTTCTTAAAAGAAGAGACATTTAATATATATATATATATAAATTACACCTCAAGAAATTGGATTCCTCTCGATGCTTGATAGACTCGGGTTTAAGAGGGGTTTATGTTGGTATTAAATATATTTTCATATTAGAAGGTGGAGATATGATGGAGGGTGAGGATGACAATTTTTGAATAGTCAATCCTTAGATGGAGACAAGGTATGGGAAGAAACTAGATGAAGGAGACCAAATAATATCTTGTCACCATTGTTAAGAAATGTTTATCACTTGGTAAGCGATTGATAAGGGAAGGAGGGGATGGGATGACATTTGTTTCGAGGTCAACTATCACATTGTAGGATGTGTATAAGTTAACTTGGAGGTATATCTATATATATATATATATATATATATATAGTCTTGAATTATTAATATGTGAATATTGTAAGAGTTGGATGTATGGTTAGTTGGGATTCGATAGTTAGATAATAAATTAATATATTGATTTATATTCGAGTTTTTAAATAACATAAAAGTATGGTAATATATCATTTGACAATAAGATGACGAGATGGGAGTTATAATATATCTATGGATATAGGTATTGTGAATGTATTTTAATTTAGTTGTGGGTATGGATATAGGTATTTTTGAAGGAAGAGGAAGTATGAGTCAATATGCTTTCGGTCTAAGTAAGAAAAATTATGGGAGTTTTCAAAAGGAAAGGAAGGCAAAAGAATGGAAAATTTTAGTAAGTGGAAAGTGAAAAATGGGTATGAAAAATGTAAAAAAAAATGGATACCTAGTGAAAATATGGGTTTTTTAAGTTGGAATCATGTACTAGGAAGGCAGTTTAACAGAATATTTTTGGGATATAAAACATGGATTAAGGGTATTTATTTAGGATCCTATGATGAACATGTTATGTCATAGGATCAATGAGGGAAACTCTATGATTGATATGTGTGACAACCATTGGCATCGTAGTGTTCGATAAATTATAGTCCTACGGTCAACATGATTTTGAACCATACATTATCCATTTCATTCATTTTATGTGTCCATGTTGTGAATAGAATTGACTTGCTAAGGATCACAATCTATGTAATACCACTTGTGGATCAATATATCATTTGACATCATACTAACATGTCCAACGTTGTTTGCATGTAACTCAATCAATGTTGAAACATTCTCTATTAATATATACCTAGACATAAAACATATAAATGAAGATTTTTTTCCAAGAAAACAAATCTTATTTTCATTTCATTTGAAAGGGTAATACATTATTCATATGTTGTTATCATAACATATAGATCAATATTATATGCAACACAATTACAATTTTGTATAAATATTGATTGATATAATATGTAATATCAAGGGATATTACAATGATTAATAGATTGTCAATCAATAGTGTTTATCATATCGATCAATATAGTATAAATGATTTGTCTATCAATATAATATGTAAAATCAGCATGATCCAAATGGATCTACATGGTTAGTGTATGACGTTAGCAATTCTTTGGAATTGAATACATAGAATTTGGGGTCTAGAAGTGTTGCTTTAGGTTAGATCCCAAAAACTACACTAATGTACCAGAAGGGGTAGTTTTTTGTTTGAGGCTAAAATAAGTGGCATTTTGGGGTCTCGTAAGTCAAGAACATAAACCAACAACATCATTAATTCATTCTAGGCATTGATATATTCAAAATGGTGGCTCATTTTTATCAAATTGAGTTTGTATGCAAAAGTTATGCCCTCAAGAAGCTGGAAACAATCCATTTATTTAAATGGGTCCAAGTGGCATCCATATCGACTCACCATAATCACACATTTGGAGATAGTAACATATGGGAATCCAATAGAGACTGTTACAGGTAATTTTACCACACATGGTGGATCACACCTTTATGGCCTTCCCTGTCCCTTTGTAGACTCTTTAGAACCCATGGACCATTTTTGTACCTTTGATGTTTCCAAGATCATCCCTAAAAACATGCATTATTTTCTATACATGAATTTTAAACCTATTCTCGTGTATATATGCGGATTTGACCCTTAAACCTGTGTACATCGAAATGTGTACAAAAGGCCAAATAGTTTTGGAGTTTTCCTTGATGTGGAACTGAGTCACTTGTCTCTTGGCCTTCCATATGCCTTGAGATCGCTCAGATTTGACCTTCCATTACCCCATTGAAGCACTATATAAGGAACCCTTTGGATACATTGAAAGGAGAGGAATTGAAGAGCAAGAAAACTATAGTCCATTGTTGTCAGAGCTTATACTTGAGTCTGCATCCCTTTGTCCCTTGGAGCACTTTGTGTTCTTCCCAAGCTTGCCTTTACTTGTGAACTTGCTATCAAGAGATGGAGGATTGAAGTGGTGGAGGCCCAGGTGGAGGACTCAGTTTCTCCAATTCGCAAATGTGCCGACAGAGGTTGTCACTATTGTAATATCTGATTTATATCAATAGAAATATCTTTTCCTGTCCAATAATGTGTATTTAAATGAGTATTGAATCCATGGATGCTTTTAAATGCTTATATGTTATTGATTGTATATGCTAGAGTGGGTCTAACACAATTATACATAGCATGCTTGTCTTGTTTGCTGAATGTTGAGAGCCCAAATTATCAATACAAGCGAGAGTGGAAAAGCTCAATGGGGATCTACATCAACCGTCCGGAATAAGGTATGTTTTGAGATCCTTTAGTGTTAGATGTTTGGTTTCTCTTGCATATAGGAAAGGATTGATTTCTGCGGTTACTCTGTTTGTTGTGGTACCCCAAGCCATAGGAATTTTTCTTCGTAACAGAATTGGCGACCATACGGGGGAGGTTACCTGTTTTTCTTAGGGGTTGGGGGCACAATGTGCTTGATATTCTTGACTTGCTCTTTGTTTCTCCTTGTTTCTGTGTTGCATTTTATAGTATGTTCATCCATTGACACTCCCCTTTATTGGTTTGACCCTTGGCCTGCTTTTTACCACTGTCTTCTCTATATACGCAGGTTTTTGGCCAAAATTCGCATACATACGTGGATTTTTGGCCAAAAGTCGCGTATACATGTAGGTTTTTGGCCAAAATCCACATATACATGTGCAACTTTTTGGCCAAAAGTCGCAGTTGTTCTTTAAACAGTCATGTACATCCTCCCTTTTGGTGAGTTTGATGTTGTGGGAAGTTTTTGGGTGGGTTGTGAGTGTGGTTGGGTCTTCCTTGGGTCTGATGTTGTCTGTTGGATGCTTCTTTTGTGACCAGAGACTGCCTTTTCATTGATTTTTCTTTGAAAGTAGTTTTAGTCATTTATGCTTTTTGTTTTTCCATTAGTGCATTACTCTTTTTTGTCTCGGTGTCTTGTTGGGCTTGTGTTTTATACTTGTTGCAGAGACTAAGAGTTTTAGATGACTTTTATTGCATTTTTCATTTTTTTATATTGAAAAATACAAGGTAGTTGCATTTTTTGCATATGGATTTGAGGAGGTACTTGCATTGGATTGCTTGGATGAGAGTTTTATTTAGGATTTCATATAGGAAGGATTGCATTGGCATTTGGAAAGAAATATATATGTATGCATCTCATGTAGTGGCATACCCTATTTTTCATTTAACAAAGATTGTACTTAGCATTGTTTGTTATGGTGTGCATATTTACTTCACTGCTGAGTCATAACTTCATTAGTTGCACGATCATTTCCTTTTGAGTAATTACAGCCAATTAAAATCAACGCATAATAAAATGAATTACACTCTTTTATTTTATAGGGTGCATCAAAAAGATTAGGTTTTAGAGTCTTGGAATAGTTCATTGTGATTTAATTCTCCAAGACTACTAAACAACAACAAGTAGTTGTTTGTCTGGGTGAGATAGTGAAATCCTTGGTATAATTAGTGTTTCTCAAGACGCTCCTCTTACATGGGAGTTAAGCATGAGGTAGTGCACACGATTGTGATTGGGATGACCCCTAGTCACTTTCAGTGAGCACCGGAGATATTTCCAGGATTGTATTCATATTTGGGGGATCTTTCGAGAGTTTCAGGATTTGATACCCTGCCCATACGGTCGATCCCACCTGCGACTGTCTACCTGAGCATTGGTTATATTAGGGTGACCTTAGTTTAGTTACCTAGGTTATCGAGGGGGTACTTCGCAGAGGTTATTCTGCAGGTGTCCTGGCCAGGTAGGGGTCAGATAGTACAGTCGCTATATGCATTGAAGCTGAGCGCCACTATAATTGGTTACGTACCTTTTCTTGTAGTGTATGGGAGTTTCGAGCCTCTCCTAGGTGAAACATACCTGCTACATTTGGGAGCTCACATATCCTCCCCCTAGTTTGCTTATATTTTGGCTGTATATTTTCTTAGGAGTGTGCTCTTTGTGCGTTAGTTGGCCTTTGGGATTGTGGTTACTTGAGTGTATTTATACTCTCTTGAGTTTGGGTCCTTTTATTTTCGGCATCCCTGGTATCCTATTGCCTGTCCTTGGTCCTAGTAAGGACCCTGGTGTCAGACTTGGGGGCATCACAGCCCCTTACCGTGCTCATAGACTTGGGAGTGGTCACATTCCTCCCTCTACTCCATTTGTGGAGGATGTTGACTCCCTTTTCTCCGTCTTTACACCGGTGGTCACCCTCACAGGCGTGGTAGTGGATGCGTGAACGTTGGGTCTACACCTTACTTTCCTTTTTATGCCCCATCATTCACCGCGTTGTTTGCTTTGGGTTCGGTTGTCATGATCATTCCTCCCTATTCCCTATAGTTTGGATTCTTTATTGACTATTTTGGGTTGTTTCGGACTAATATGGTTGTCATATATGGTCCAATTTTTGTACACTCTCTCCGAGGTTTCGACCCATTCGTGCCTATCATAGGTATCATGTCTAAACTCGCATATAGGTTAGGATTTCACATCCGCTTGCATTTTTCATGACCTTATGACTGTTTCATTTTAACCTTAGGTATGAACCCATTCCATGGTATCACGAAACCTTCATGATGTTGTTATAAGAATTGGTACTATGTGAATGGTAGAGCTATCCTATACATGGGTGTCCTAGTTAGCTCCTCTTTTCATTTGGTACCCATGCTGTGAGTCCTCTCTTAGGTCTGGGAGTCCTTTGTATAGTACCGCCATGACTTTGAGCAAGAGCCTCAGACTCCTCTTGATCTTTTGCTGGCCTTTTTCCCCAGGACTCCCTTATGTCAAGTTGTAATTGCATTATCATGATTTTTGCCTGCCTCATTGATCCTTATGCCAGCTTCTTTGACTTTGATTATCAGCCATATAGCTTGAGCTTGTCTCATGTCTAGCCACGCAGAGCCATTTTACATATCCTTTGTAGCTTGATTCCCCATTTTTACCGAGAGGGGACTTTCCCCCGAGTGTTGTTATCCTACACATGTGTCCTTGCATTGAGCATAGGTATGTTCCGCTGCTTGGAACTAGTTTGATTTCCCATTGACACTCGTCTCCTCCTAGTCTATAACTATAAATCACTTTTATTTTTTTTCAAGCTTTTCAAAATATTTGAAAAAGTCCAAACAAACAAAAAACCAAAAAACCAAAAAGCCAGACAAGAAAGATGTTATCTTTGGCAACAGTCGAGTCGTGTCTCCTTTGAACAGAGAACTGTATATAACATATGTTGGTTGGGTTAATAGTTTGAATTTAGGAGCTATACTCATTTCTCTGAGTTTATCTCCACCGACTAGTTAAGCTTCTAGTCCCTATGGAGCCTCTGTCGATGCCTCCTGTGTCGCAGAGATGTCCCATTTTTGTATATCGAGTCTATGCTGCCTACATTCAATCACCATTCACCTTTATGCTATTTTTTGAAGGAAGTTGAAACATGAGTCATTCATTCCTCAATTCTCTTGAATTTGCATGTCGGCCATTCCTAGTACTGATACTGGTTCGTGCACTTTATGATCAAGTCCTTCCACATTATAAAGCCTTGCTGAGTACCTCATGTTGGATGATGAGGGATGCATTAATGCCCTCCTTCCAGTGGATTTCATCCCATCGACTTCAGATAATTTATTCCGGGATAGGAATTTAGAGTCATTTTTTAGTTCCTTGAGACTTGCAGTCATCTATGGCAGGTTCTCTCGCCATCAACAGTTTTGGGAATACATCAATGTCCCCTGATCGATGGATCCTCTCAAGTGTTTGACCTCAACACATTTATTCACACTTGTTATTTTGCACTCTAGTACCTTGATTCCCATTTTCATTATCGGTGGGTGATCTCGCGTCTGTTAACGATATACATCAATGACCGGTAATCAGACGATGGACTACTATGTTTGACCTCAACACCTCTATTCGCATAGTAGGACATGTACTCGTAGCGGATTGTGTAGAAGACCTTCCAGATTGGTGGCATTTCATATATGCTACCTCCTTGATCGTGCTAGTGTTCATGAGATTTCAACTCTCGTGAGTTGATTCCAATTTATGTCAGATGTTTTCTAGCCATTATGGAGATCTTGATCCATTATATATCTTCAGCTTTCATGGAGATCATGATATTTTGTATATCTTGATCATGGAGATTCTGATCTATCTATATTGTACATGGCGATGACCACACATGTCATATTTTGTATCATGCCTATTCATGGCCATTGTACTCTTATGTATCCGGGACTACTATATCTACTTGCAGTTATGTGCAGAGTTTGATCATTGTATTGCACTGTTGGATGGCTGGTTCTTCCACCTGGTTCTTCATCACTCCACTTTTGGGATGGACTTATAATGTATTTCGGCCATCGTATGACCCCTATGACCTCACACATTAGGGGGCATCTGTTACAGCTTATTTTACCACACATGGTGGATCACACCTTTATGGCCTTCCCTGTCCCTTTACAGACTCTTTAGACCCCATGGACCATTTTTGTACCTTTTATGTTTCCAAGATCATCCCTAAAAACATGCATTATTTGCTATATGCAACTTTTAAACCTATTCTCACGTATATACGCAGATTTGACCATTAAACCCATGTACATCGGGATGTGTGCAAAAGGCCAAATATTTTGGAGTTTTACTTGATGTGGATCCGAGTCACTTGTCTCTTGCCTTCTATATGCCTTGAGATCGCTCAGATTTGACCTTCCATTACCCCATTGAAGCACTATATAAGGAACCCTTTGGATACATTGAAAGGAGATAAATTGAAGAGCAAGAAAACTATAGTCCATTGTTGCTGGAGCTTATACTTGAGTCTACATCCCTTTGTCCCTTGGAGCACTTTGTGTTCTTCCCAAGATTTCCTTTGCTTGTGAGCTTGCTATCGATAGATGGAGGATTGAAGTGGTGGAGGACTCAGTTTCTCCAATTCGCAGACGTGCCGACAGAGGTTGTCACTATTGTAATCTCTGATTTAATATTAATAGAAATATATTTTCCTGTCCAATAATGTGTATTTAAATGAGTATTGAATCCATGGATGCTTTTAAATGCTTATATGTTATTGATTATATATGCTATATTAGATCTAACACAATTATACATAGCATGCTTGTCTTGTTTGTTGAATGTTGAGAGAGTAAATTATCAATACAAGTGAGAGTGGAAAAGCTCAATGGGGATCTACATCAATCGTCCGGAATAAGGTATGTTTCAAGATCCTTTAGTGTCAGATGTTTGGTTTCTCTTGCATATAGGAAAGGATTGATTTATGCGGTTACTTTGTCTGTTGTGGTACCCCAAGCCATAGGAAGTTTTCTCCGTAACAGAGACTTATAAAAGCATTATGATGATTCCAAGAGGATTTCAATCCCTAAATATGACAATAATTTGAGCTATCAGAAACCTAGACA
This sequence comes from Pseudotsuga menziesii, assembly GCA_001517045.1. Lineage (NCBI taxonomy): Eukaryota > Viridiplantae > Streptophyta > Pinopsida > Pinales > Pinaceae > Pseudotsuga > Pseudotsuga menziesii. The sequence goes on from LPNX010183686.1 coordinate 211,558, forward strand.
AAGGAAAACAAACAAGAAATTTTTTAAGGATCCATAATTTTCTCAAAGTGTAGAAACCTTCGCGAATTTTACCAATTCTTAAATTTGCAACCATAAAATGTTTAGTGATTTTTTTGTAAAAAAAATCAAATTACTAATGACTTTATTAATTTTTTGGATAATTTTGACCATTTTTAGAGTAAAAACAAATTATCTGGCATGGAATTTGAGCAATCATCTTTGAAAAAAAAGACAAATTGGTGAATTTTTTTTTGGAAAAAAGGTTGAAAAATAGCCCATGGGGTAAATTTCACCCCTAAAAGTTTCCCTAGAAATGATTTCACTTCCTTTAGTCACCATTGTTGTTCTCTATATGGGTAGAGTGTGGGGAATTTTTTTCTTAACATAAATAGATACCTTTTGTATTGTACAAAAAAATGTTGTGGCCAAACCGTTCAACCTGAATACACAACATTATAATTTATGATGAGAGTATTAAGGATAACGTTATTCAAATAGAAAATTCCAAATTCAAAACAACCGTAAACTATTGTCCTCTTGTTTTTGTTATATATTTTGCAAGAGTAAATCCTAGAGTATCGTCCTACAAACAAAACACACTTGTATTCATTTCAGAATTTAATCATGGCCATTACCATGCCACTCTGGCGCTTCCTCCATCTTTCCAACTATTGAGGATAGGTATGAGGTGTGTGCTTACTGCATTTCCTAATTTTAAACCTGGTCCATTGTATGATCATCCTCTTTATTTATCTTATCAAAACCAATGGAACCAACTAATCCCTCAGGGGTTAGAGTCTTCATTTTAGCTGCAAATTCTGGATATTATTCCAACTCAAGATATTGTACCTTGTCTTGCATAACATGAATTTTCTCAACTTGTTCTTCATTTTTGTCTTTCAAACATTCTATTTCAATATCCACCATTACCAGTATACTCCTAAGCAAGTTCACATGGGATTTGAAAACCTCATATTTCCTTCTAGACACAAATACATCCCATGCATAATTGATTTCCTATTTTTTTCTCCAATTCTCCATCTTAAAGAGAGATTTCACTACTACCTCCTACAATTCATCATGCAGGTGTTCCACTCTTTTAACTGATTGCTCCATGTTCTCAATTGAACTCTCCATTCTAGGAAAATTGATGTTATCCCAACTACTAAAAATACACAATAATTTGAGATGAATATAATCGTCTTTCAAATGAATAGGTCTCATTTGGTATGAGATCTATCTACTAAAACACATTTTACAAGGATTGAACTATCATCATTTATGATTTTTTACACAAAGAGAAAGGATGGTTCTACCCTGCCACTAGTAAGAACTTCAAGCAATTCCAGTCCATTCAGAGTAAACCATTCTATTTCATATTAATTAGTTATCCATTTACCTTTAGACCAAAAGAAGCTAGAGCTTTTTCCCAAATCATCTTTGAACGAGGGCTTGAGTAGCCTTTGCTTTCCTTTCTTGCTTGACATTGTTTGCTAGAAGAGATTCATGGCCTTGAAACCACATCTTAACACATTTCTCAAGATGAGGGGTATTCAGGCTGGATTTCCTCTCTGTCTCATTCACCTAAATGCCTTCCCAAGTACTATAGAAAACTATTAAAAATTTCATCTCTTGTTGGGCATATAGACCAAAATTATACTCTGTTATATTGATTGGAGACAAACAATTCGAAATTCTCTTGATTCCTTTATTAGAGGAAAGTAGAAGTAAAATGCCTAATAGAAACAGTGACTCATGGGCCAATCCACTCACCACTCCATTGGTAATAGAGTTCACAACCAAACCGACCCAACAATTCCAAAATTTCCTTAAGAAATGTAACTCTCCATTAACATCAGTAAATGGAAAACATATACCTAATAGAAACAAAGGCTCATGGGACAATTCACTCATTGATCCACTGCTAACAATGCTCACAACCAGACTGACTCAATAATTCCAATTTATCCCTAAGTCAATCGATCCTCCATTAAACTCAGTAATTCCAGATAACAAAATGCCCAATGCTCCCATCAAATCCCTAATAGATCTCCCACATGCTAGACATATCTCAAAATTAATCACCATGAATAGGATCCCTCCACCAAGGATTGAAAAAATGGTGTGCATCATTTCATGTAATGCGCCTACCAATTGGTGGATTGGTACAGAACTCCATAAGGGAGAGTCTTCAATACAATTTGAAACATGTTTGATTGATATATGGTAAGTAACCTTGGTTTCTAAATTAGGTATGATGGAGAGAGTTGTCTCCCCCCCCTCTCCCCATTCTTTTCCAAATCTCCTAGCAGACAGTTGCATGCTCTGTTTGGTTGATGGTCATCTCTCTTGTTCAAGGCATGAAGAACATGTTAATATTTTAATTCTGTAAATCCAATGATTAACAGGTGGATTCTCCATATTAGATGGCTAAGGATCTAATCCTTTGGAGCCTATTTAGAACTAGGTATCACATCATTACCATTGAATCCTCAACCACAATCAGATGACTAATTATTTTTCTCTCTTCTTTCTTCAAACCTTGACATAGTTCCAAAGAATCTACTTGATTGTTTGTTGATATTCCAATCCCCTAAGCGTAGGTGTTTTCTGTTTTGATATTCCAAAATCACCCCCTCACCACCCGCCAACCCTAGATTGTTCTTAGAGTCTCAATCAAATAATATGATATAATTATTTTGAGCATTAATCCAATATTTCAACTTCTCCTTATTTATTTGCAATATCCAGCTTGGATTTTCATTTGAATTTGGGTTTTACTATTTGGTTACTTAAAACTAATTTGCAATTTAGTAATAAGTTGTTTAGCCATATTCTTTCCTCTATCTCCATTTTATATGTTTGTTTTTTAGCTTGTCCTTTAGCTTTGATGGATTCATTCATAATTTTCCATGCTTGAGTTGCTATGACTCCTACCTTAATTTATTTACTTTATAAAATGAGTCCATTTCTTGCTAACCAGATTTTGCAGAATAGAATGTATGGGAGAGCTTTCCACATTTGCTTATTCAAAGGTTTAGTAATGAATTTTCTCATATAATTCTTGTGATAAGTTAAGATGGCTTCAATCCAGTTAGTTGGGATGGCTAGATTAATATTTGTCCCTACAAATATTGATATCCATACCTCTACTGCAAAATGACATTTTAGGAATAAGTGATTCACATTGTATTCCACATGTTTACATAAATGGCATTGGGAGGGCCCCTACAATCCCCTTCTTCGTAAATGGTCAGTAGTTAAAATACTTCCATGATTCATAATCCAACTAAATTTTTTGACTTTGGGTAGAGAATCGCTTTTCCATATAGAATTCCAAATCGAATTTATTGGGAATGCACAACAAGATTTATTTTTTATATCTTATCCATCTTGTATAGCATAGTTTCTACACTTGATTCCCCCATACATGGTTGTTAGAGGAAGATATTTTTGTATGTGCTTCCCCATTAAGAGATTGGACTAGTGATTATTATTGATGATTTAGTTTGTCGCGAAGGTTTAGCATCCTCCATCCTATCCAAATTCTAGTTGTGTCCCACTCTGATATATCAACTAGCGTACTAATATTGTTGTTTTTCATCCATATTTGCAATAGTCTCCACTAAATATTGTCACTTAGCGCCGAAATATCATAATATAATCCTCCTAGATTCTAATTATTCTCCCATTTTCTGAAAGTCGTGTTACCTTTCCTTTTAGTATGCCTGCAAAGGATTTACATGGGATCCATAAAGTTGTATAGGTTTCATTACTAAACTTTTGATCCAGGATTACGACTCTAGTTATTTAAGTGTATTTCTTATGTAGAGATGATTTCCACCAGGCCGCTCGTCCAATAGAAATATTTCCCAACATTTTTCCTCCCATCACTTTATACATAAAGTTGGTATCCCTTATTGCTAATACTCCATATTCCATAGGATACATGACTATTTTATAATTAACTAGATGATATTTTTTGGAGTTCACTTTACCTCTTTGCGATAAAAAATTTATTGTAGCATATCTATATGATTAGATACCCCTAACAGTGCTACAATAACATATTATATATATATATATATATATATATAAAGTGATGAAAGCACTAATTTTATTGGCACTACCCGCCCGGATAGATTTAACCATTGGGTACCCCATTGACTCATACTTTTTCTTATTTTTCAATAAATTCCCTCCGCTATGTGGCCTTGGGTTGGCCTTGAAAATTTGGATTCCTAGATAAACAAAAGAGTTATATTCCTCTCTGGCACAAAATTATAAGATATTAGCAACGTTTTGTATGTTAATTGGAGAGGAATTCCATCCAAAAGCATAACATTTTTGTTTTTTTATCTCTCCTCCTGATTCATTTAGATACATGTTTATGATTGTCTTAAATTTGATTATTATCTCCACTAAAGCCCCTCCCAACAGAAGTATAGCATCTGTAAACTAAGTGATTAAGCTCCTTAATTCTTCTTATTATTGTAATTCCTAGAAGGTTTCTTAAGATCCTTTATGATTCCAATATTTTATTTAAATAATCTACCATGAGGATATATATAATGGGGGAGAGGGGGCATCCCTGATGAAGGTCTCTTTCACTCTGAAAGAATTCAGTAGACCTACCATCCACAAGTGGTGCTATCCAAGGGATTCTTATGCAATCTTTAATCCAACCAATAAAATTGTAAGAAAATCCAAATTTACTAAGAATGGATAAACTAAAGGAGATTCTTAATCTGTCAAAATCATTTTCTATATCCATCTTGATAACCATACCTCTTTCTTTCCTCATTTTTGTGACGTCCCCAATCACTTCGTTGTTACTTTTAGGCAACAGGAAACTCATTTGGGCACCATAAATGAAATTTTTATTGTTCTGATACAACTCTCATGTGACCCATTCCTTAATCTAGCCATCAGATGGGAATCGTGAATCAAATTTGACTCTTAATTTGTCCAACCAATACCCACAATGTGGAAACATAGTCATCCATAGGCTAGATATCTAGTCATTGATAGGATAGATTTCCTAATTAATCCTTAATCTCACTTAATTGTTCATTAACTTGGCCTAAAAACCAAATCTGAATGCTATAACCCATCCCAACTGATAAATCCACAATTCCGACCATCCAATTCCACTTTAACGACATTTGTAATCCTTTTCAATTGTTCAGACGTCGAAAATTGAAAGCCAAAACAAACAATAGGCCCATAAGAAATCACCTCCGACTTTCTAAATTCGATTGCTACCTTATGTACATCGAAATTCAAATTCGGAACCGCAAACAAAACTTCAACAAACAACACCTGACTTTCCGACTCCGACCGCTACCTTCTGTACATCAGGAGTCAGAAATTGGGACTAAAAAACTATTTCGTAACCAAACCTTCCCGACCTTTTGACTCTAATGATTATGATATAGGGAGTTGGAAGTTGGCACTTCACATTAGCTTCCACGATCCATCCTGAATTCCAGACTCTGACATTTCTGACATCGAGATTTGGAATTCAGAATCACCAACTGATCCACTACAAAACCTTTGATCGCTTTCGCCCTAATGTCCATACATCGAAATTTGGAAGTTGGCACTATTGACTCCAACCCATTCACAACTTTGTCATATGTTGATTTCACTATCGACCCTCCCCGATCCTAATTCGAAAGTTGGAACTTCCACACTACACTACTCCTCTACTTTGATTCTCGACTTTCACCATTGAAATTACAGTGCGTCATGTCGGCACGTGACACATCAGCAAGAGACCATATGTTCCATGCTAAGCCAAATTTTCTATCTTTCGTCGAGGTTTTGGCACTAGGATTTCAGACTTGGAAACTCTACAAGATATTATCAATTTGGGAGATGGAGACTTGGTCAATCCAAGAAGGAAGCTAAGGCATGGATAACCACCTCCAATACTCTTGTTACACCATCATAGAGCTTAAAAACTATTCATAATCATTGAACATACACAACAAGGTGTATAAAGGAACTACAAAGCAATTCATACACAGACGATCCTGGCCATCACAGGCATAACAAAAAATATTTCATGCTTATTTTTGCCCCTATTACACCTTCATAGAGATTACATAACTTGTACAAATTCCATTAGATATACACAACCACGAATACAATGGAACTACATATGTAATTTTGTACATAATCTAGAATACTTATCACAAGCATATCTACTAACAATTCATGCACAGAGAGGGCTCATTTCCAAGAAATGACCAACATTCTACTGCATAAATAAAGATATCATACCATTACTTTCAACATGAATATTTAAGCATCCATCACATAACAATTTTGGGCAGTCATAATCAAAAACACGTATCTTTAAACTGTAAGTGGTCCAAGAAACTGGCTATGTGGGTGCAACGTTCCACCCAACCATAGGTATCTTCCCATCATGTATTATTTCAACACTTAGAGACCACCCCTAAGCTAGGCGGTGTAATCCACTAAGGAGATTGACTCTCAAGCTCACTCACAACAAAGGATACCCACCCACAGGAAAAGCTAGCATATTGTTGGGTTTATCAAGCCCACAGAAGGATAAGAACAAGGAATGTCAAGAAAGTGAGCTATATTATGGAGCTACAGGAATCTCAATGGGATTAATTCATTCTCAGCGCCCACCTCACCTCCATGCACAGTTTGAGGAAGGTTCCCTTATTTGTTACTCAATCCATCAGGTGTTTACTTCCCTCAATATTTCCCTGGGCGGGTGTAGAAGGTCCTAACTATCTAACCGGTAGAGATTTTATGCCTTCATAAGATTCCACAATAAACCACTTATACTATGAAATGGGAACTTTATACTAAGAATGAGAACTCTAGCCATAAAAACGACGATTTTTGCATAAAAAACACCAAAAACACTACCCAAATATAAAAGTGTTGATACCAGTATACACATTTTTTTTCAATGTAAAAAATAGTGCCATGGCCTAAACATGACATACTGTTGTTTACAAACAGTTTGAAATCAACCCCTAAATTGGGAAAATATTTTTTTCTTCAAGAGATAAATTACAAGTTTTTTGAAACTTGCATATTAAACAAAAACAAATATTCCATAAATAATTTCACCACTCTAACCATTTAAAATCAAACAAATTTTGTTGTGATTCATAATGAAATCATATATTAGACCCTACAAGAACAAATTATTCATATAAATAATCAAAAGCTCCTTTAGAGTTTCAATTACAAACATCGTACTAATAAAAAACCACTAAAAAACATCTAAAATATTTCATGTGAAATTATTCAAACTCATCCATGGATTCTAACACCCCATCATAATCTAGATTTTCTACAGATCAACAACTAGATATAATATAATAATAATAAACATTAAACCCCTAACCCCCTGACCCCCCATTACATTACATTAAAAAAAATTTAAACACCCCTCCCCTAACCCCCTAAACCCCCCAACAACATTACATTTACAAAATTTAAAACACTGCCTCCTCCCTCCTCTAAATGTTGAATGCCCAACTCAACTAAGGTTTTGTGGGAATAATCGATAAAGGTATCCACTAGTTTCTTATAGATTGATTTGTTACTTTCCTTTGAATTAGTTTTGACTATATTTTTTATCAAATATTTTAGGTATAAATTAGATTTTACAATTTGTCATCTTAAACTTGTGTAGCTAACTTTTAACATATTTTGTGTGTGAATAAACCAGCCTAGATCCAAATCCTAGGCTCTATCAAGGGCTGAGAGGGATCAAATATCCTGAGGTGCAAACCTCCTTGAGTGCAATACCTAAGACATAAGATTGAGAGTGCTCATTCAAAAGAAAAGTTACCATTCAGAGTTCCCATTCAATACTTGATGGAGATGTTGATACTTGAAGAAAAAGTTTATATGTGTTTGAATGGGCACTCTCAATCTATATGTGTTTGTATGAAAACACATATAGTTTTCATACAAACACATAAATCCTAGCCATGTCTCATTGTGCTAAGCCACAGTATACAAATTATGAAAGAGTGACCAATCTCTATGTCTTTTAGTGTTCACTGTATGTTGTTAAATAACAACAGTTTGGAAAGTTGGATCCAAGGAAACCCCATTTTAAAGTCCTGAGGCATTACATTTGAGAGAGATTTATTAATTTATCTTAGTTAGAAGTTTAATTAGTCCATATCGAGTTAGAGATTGATGTTTCCATCTTCACGTAGAGATTTTATTTAATATTTAATTTTAGCAAATTTAATCAGAAAAGGATCATGTCATGCTGGTTTGGTTTTGGAACTCACTCTAGCCTCTAGCCTTTGGCTTTGAGTTATCTGACTTGACCAGAAAAGGATCCTATCATGCTGATTTGGTTGTGGAACACACTGTGGCCTCTAGCCTTTGGCCTTTAGCCTTTGGCCTTGGAACTCAACAGACATCATTATTAAAAAGAATATAGATTTAACCTTGAATTTTTATATATTGTGTTTGACTAAGTTCCAATTCTAAATACAATCACAATCTAAATCTAACTTGGTATAAATAAAAATATATTTCATTTTTCTTTCTTTTATTCCTAGTCCAACAATTTTTGTAAATTAGATTTTTATTTTGTGGACTTTATATGATTACCATTTGTATTAAGAAATGATTAAATATAATGTTCACTTTTTTGTATAGCTTTGTTTTTTTTATTTATATCCAAGTATAAATAAATTCTGAATTAATTTTTTTTTTTTTATATGTTTTTATCATTTTAGTATGTTAAAAACTCTATACTATTAATATGAGTTTTCAATTTACTAAAATGATTAAAAAAAAAATTAAAAAAAATATCACAATTGTTAAATCCACATACTATTCTTATTGTCTAAACAACAATATACAATTCTTTAAAAACAATAATATACAATTTTTAAAGGTACTATTTAAGAACGCAACTTTTAAGAGCTCAACTTAGCGATCCTTTTCAAATAAAATAGACAATTTGACACCTACAAACATTTAATTGGAAAAAATATTTCAGATATATTTAATTGGAATTGGAAGAAATATTTTAAGAATATTTCAGGTATATTTACAAACCATTATAAAGAATAAAAGACTCAAGTGAACATTAAGAGCAAGATGCAGAAAGTGTAAGTGTATATGGGATATTTTTTTTTTAATAGGCTTGAAATATAATGTCCATAAATTAGGTTTGAATTAATAATTTTTAAGAAATGTTTTTTATATGTTTAGTTATTGTAGATGCTAGATGTTCGTCAAAGAAGTGATACCTCTCATCCATTAAGCTATAAAAAATTATTAAATCAACTTTTTAATTCTTAACTTTTTCAGTTCATGTCGTTAAATTTATGTTTATTTTATTTTTGTTTCTTTCTCTATTCCCATTTAAAATCATTTTTCCTAGTCTACAAATGCTCCAAGCTACTCTCAATACAATAAATGTTATAAAATACACTCTAAAACGGTCTTCAGAACAATCGTTTTTGGGTTAGTGTTTTTTTCCACTGTACAGGATATTATTCAGTTTATGGTAATTTTTTTTCTCTCCAATGAAATTAGATGAGGTATGCATCGATTACATTCCAAGCGTCCCATTGATGAGCCCAAGTGATCTTCCATCCTTTCTCCAGGTAGCAAAAATGTTAGACTTTATGCTCCATGGCATATGTTTGTCTTTCCAAAGCATTCACGAAGCATGATGGGTTCTCACAAATTTTTTCTATGACCTGGAAACTGAAGCAATACAATATTCTTTGCAGACTAATACACCGCTTTGTTTCTATCTGAGAGGATTATTTTGGGAAGAAAGAGGAGGGAGCGGAGCGGAGCTCCCCTGGAGGCCAAAGAGCCGCCCCTAGCTGGTGGCGTGATTCTTTCCTTGGAGGCCAAAGAGCTGCCCCTAGCTGGTGGCGCAATTCTCAGAATCGCGCCACCAGCTAGGGGTGGCTCTTTGGCCTCCAAGGGAGCGGAGATCTGCTCCCTCCTCCCTCTTTCGTTCCTCATAAAGTCTGTGTTTTATCTAGAAATCTGCATACGAAGGTGTGAGTGTAAAAAATTCAGATCCGATCCCAGCAGATCTGCGTGGACTTCCAATTCGTCTGAACCTGTAAAAAAATAATCATCTTGATCTAATGTCAAACGTCTACCAGAAAAAGGAGGGGAATCGCGCCACCAGTTAGGGGTGGCTCTTTGGCTGCCAAGGGAGTGGAGCTCCGCTCCCTCCTCCCTTTTCTCTTCCTCATAAAGTCTATGTTTTATCTAGAAATATGCATACGAAGGTGTGAGTGTAAAAATTCAGATCCGATCCCAGAAGATCTACGTGGACTTCCAATTCGTAAAAAAAAATTCATCCTGATCTAATCTCAAATTTCTACTAAAAAGTGGAGGGAGCCGAGCTCCACTCCCTTGGCAACCAAAGAGCTGCCCCTAACTGGTGGCCCGATTCTGAGAATCGCGCCACCAATTAGTAGTGGCTCTTTGGCTGCCAAGGGAGCGGAGCTCTGCTCCCTCCTCCCTTCCTCATAAAGTCTGTGTTTTATCTAGAAATTTGCATATGAAGGTGTGAGTGTAAAAATTCAAATACAATCCCCGAAGATCTACGTGGACTTCCAATTCGTCTGAACCTGTAAAAAAATAATCATCTTGATCTGATCTCAAACGTCTACATACTCTACATTGTTTTCCTTTTATTTGCTTTGATTTGCGTTTTTAAAACCCTGCAAACATTTCCCAGCGTTTGCAATAATTTGTGCTTTAAATCTCTGTAATCGTTTTCCACTTTCCTACATGAAATATATGCGATCTAAACTCTAAAGATATTTTCCAAAGTTCTGCGGGTCAATTCACAGAGATCGCACCAGTTTTCTGTTTTTTTTAAATTCTGCAGCAAGACCGTGGAATTTGCTGTGGAATAAATCTTTTAAGATAGATATAGTTTATGTCATAATTCAGAGAGGGATTGATAGTTATGCTAACTTTCTCTTCGTCGCTACGCATTGATCCATGTCTGTTGGTCAGGGCGATATTTCATTACAGTCAAACGATTGCATGGGAACCTCATACCAAGCAATCCATATTTTTAAAATAAAACTATAATCGAACATTTGCATACACTATACAGTTAAATGTTTAGTGAGTTTTTATTTAAATGTAATTAGTGTTTTTCATAGTTTTTTGGACCTTTGTGGATGTGCTTTACCAAGAAGAAACGTAACCAATTACCTCAGATTTGAATGGAAAACTGATTGCCTGAGATTTATATGGAAAACCGATTGTCTAAGATTTTGTTTCACATGAGATTTTATGTGGAAAAAGATGCATGAATTTAATTTTGTTGATAAACGTTTTAATTTGGGAGAGACAATTATCTTGCGGTTGGGTGTCTTCCCAGACCAAAGAAAAATCGAAACCAAGCTTCAATCTCGAGCATCGGATCCGAGTTCCTCATAACTGTAGCTAAAACTTAAATACTTCCCTCAAACAAAATTAGCAACCGTCATTCTTTAACCTAATCATAGTTAACAAAACCTTTTTGTTATTGTCACAAACTAAATACTAAGCATGTTATTTTTTTAAAAGCTTAAAATTTTATAAAATATTTAATAACTAAAATGTTAGCTATCACCATGTGTTCTAATGGATTGTTTTACTGCATCATCCCAAGAGGGATTGATAGTTGAATAAGTCTTTTAAGATGGATATAGTTTATGTCATTGCTCACCAGATCTACTAGTGTAACACACCAGACTCTTGAAACCGATAGTATACCTACCTTTGGACCCGTAGTTTTTCTTTATACTTATTATATATGCATTTTTTTTAATTATGAACTTTAAAAACATTACATGGGAATATTAAATTTCGAATATTAGAAGTGTTTAGATTAGAAGTTGCACATGTGAAATATTTAAAAGGGTTGGTGTGTGTTATAATAACTATAGTAAAAATAAATAAAAATGGTTATATGCTTTATACTACAAGTAAAAGAGCTATTTCGTACCTTCCTGTTTAGTTTGCAATTTCTATCACATAGGAGATAACACAAGGGTTGTAATTTGTATGAATATATATTGATAGGGTTAAAATGTTGTCATGTCAAGGAAACTAAACAAACTACCTTGACTTACAAAAAAATTTCATGCAGTTTTTTTTTAAAGGAATAATCGGAGAAGAATTATTGTTTTATGAGAATGGGATGTTTTTTTTTTTACAAGAACGGTTATGTTATATTAAAGAATTACTCGCAAGAAAATCGCTAAAAAGAGAACTCGAAACAACAAACTAATTATTCTCTGCTTCTTTCGGTCAATCACCTTACAAAAGAGCTAAGGAGGTATTTCAATGCTTACAACCGAATTAACAATAAGTTCATTGAGACCTACAGCTATAGATTTATTGGCTGCAAGATCAGCCAATACATTTATGGGATGTTATATTGGATTAATGAAAACAATTAACATTACTTTATTAAAGATCAACATTGTACAATGGAAGTTCATTTAGATGTTTTATAAATGTTATATGTTAACATATTATATGTAAGATTAATATATATAAATAATTTTATAATTTTTTTATTGCTTTAAAAATATATATATATATGGAGAGAATTTAGATAACTTTTAAAGTAAAGTTATATGAGATGGAAATAAATTTATCATTTTCCGCTAGAATAAAAGATGTTTAGTAAAAGGTGGTACAAGGTGTGAAGATAAGGGCTTCAATTTTTTTGAAAATTATTTATAGAAAACTTAGTATCGAGAGAAAATTTTAAATATATTATCAATTAAGAAGGTGAGTGAAATCCTAATTAGTTAGACTCTTATGGAATGACTATTAAGTTGAGTCAAGAGCCTTTGGTCGTAATTGAAAGTAAACCTTATCGTTATTTTATTAAGGTTTTATGCATTAAGTTTTTCTTAGAAAAATAGTATTTTTTTATTTTTTTATTTTATTTTTGGTTTTTTCATTTTTTTTGTTTCTTGTTTTCTTTTATTCATTTTTATGTTTATTTTTATTTTTTAAAACATTCAAGTTTAAAAAATTATTTTTATATTTTTGTTTTTTATTTTTTTAAAACTTTAGTATTTTTACATTATTTTTGTTTGCTTGTTTTGTTTTTAAATATTTTTTATATATCTTTGTTACACTTAAAAGTCTAATATTGGTAGCTCCATAAAAGCAAATAATAAATAATATGTATAATTAAGGCTTTATTTTAGAAATAAAATTTCTATATATAATGTTTTTAATATGTCATTTACAAATATATGGTATAGTTTTTCTTGAATTTATGTGAATCCTCACTTTTTAGAAAATAATATGAATAGTATTGTTTTTATACCAAAGATATCTGAAAATCCATTGAAAATGGTTTTAAATGTCTTTATTTTCTGGAATTTTTTATAATTTTGTTAATAAAAATGTCTTATTTTGTACATAAAAATATTTTATTTTAAAGAAAAATTTGCAAAATGTATATGTTTTTCATTATAACTTGCTTCTAAATGTATGTTACTTTGTTAAATTTCTAAAAAACACGCTTGAAAGTAGAAATTAAAAATATTTTATGACAAAGATGATTCAAAGGCCCAAAAAATGTCTCAAAATGAAAATGTGTGATACTGGTATACACCCTTTTTCAAACGGAGCTAAAAATAGCTACTAAAATTAGGAGAGAGAAAAACGAGAACTGTGTCGAGTTCTCGTCTCATAGTATAAGTGGTTAATACAAAAAAATGCCAAGAGTTTCCAATGCTCACTGGATTGACTCTTCCCTTAGATGATGATCATATGGTTGTTGTTGGGAATGCATTTCACATACAGTGGAATTCATCAATGGGATTCCACATCGAGTTCTAAACAAGGGAAAATGCAACACGCTCTACTCTCAGCTTCATTGCACATGTCGATTGGGTTCTAGTTCATCCACTTGGGAAATTGGATCACTCCTCTTCCCACGCACTTATTGATTTCTCCCCCAACAAAATTGCACACACTGGTTAAGTTGAATGACATAAAAAATTCTAGGAAGTCAATGATGAATGTGTCAAGTCACCTCACCCATCCTCTGTCTTTCCACTTTCTCAATTTGTCCATGCTTCATTAATTTCTTGAGTTAATTTCTCATCTACCCTCTTACTACGAAGTTAATGGGTGGCAAGGATGCCTTCCTAAGTTATCATGGTGACAATGGGAAATAAAGGGTTGGCTCTCCCACACCCCTCACCTCTCCCTAGTGAATAACATATATCCCCCATCATTTCGTTTTCCCCGTAGCCAGCCTTGGACTTTTCATTATAATTTTTTACAAGATTTTACAGTTTACCATGGCTTTCTAGCACATGGTCTATAGCCTACATAACACTTTCCTTCATAAATGAACCATTCACTAGCGGGGCCTTAGCCTTGAGCTCCACGCTAGGAATTCATATACTATGCATTCACACATTAACCAATACATTCCATGGGTCCAAAATGTTCTATTACAATCACACCCCCCTTAAAACAATGTCATCCTCGGTGTTCCAATGCTTATGAATATTTAAACATTGTTTACGCATTTCAAACTTCAAAAAATGTGGCAAACCCTTCCCTGCATTGCATCTTTCAAATGGGATTTTCAAGATCAGGTCCATCAATCTCTACATGCTTCTCCTGCTTGCTTTGGCCTTCCATCTCAACATGTGGACTATTTAGTTCAACAATTCATCCTTCCTATTTACTTTCCAGCTGGTCCATAAGTCTGGAAACTTTGTGGATGCCATTTTTCCTGCTTACATTTTACCACCTCCTTCTTTCCAACATAAATTATTATGCCCTTTCTTTTATAACAGCTACACCCAGATTGTTTTGAATCTCACCTGTGAAATTCATCAACATGAATCTCATTAGGAAAAACATGGCATAAGTATTAAAATCAGTCAAGTACTTGTTCAAATAACTAGGGAGTCTCATGATTTATCCATAAGCCTTTTAATCATTTCATATTTAACTCAACAATGCATGAATTCATTCATCCTCATTTCTTCACATAAATTTAATTAATTCAACATTCATGGTGTATTTCAAGGAAAAATAAATGCAACACTTCTGTTCTAACATGATTTCAACAAATTTTTGTTCCTAGATAGAAACAATAAAATTAGGAAGAGTGGACTAAGAGGTTCCCCCTCTTAGTCTTGTTTCAATCTAGAGTCCCGCAGCTATGGCTCCCTATTCCTTGGCCTCTTTCACTTTAAAATGAAAATTGTTGCCTCACCTATTCATCATTTCAGTGATGACACTTCACATCTAAGGTCTATCCAAGGCCTTACAACCAGGTATTTCCCCATGTTTTTCCTACATTATCCTTAGTTGACAAGACTTCCACAAGTTCATAAGTGCCATTCTCCATTTATTATTATCACTAGGCTTACTTGCTATACCAAGCATCTTAAACCAACTCGGGCATCTCAACTGCTACTCGCATATTTTTAGGACAATTGCATGTCAATCTACATCCTTAGGGTGCCTTCAAGTTCCTTACTTTCATCAATACCTAGGATTCCACAAAGAAACAATTACATATCATATTTGTTATCATAGAACTTATCCCCTTCAGTATTTTTCAAAATTATAACCAAAGCATACACACATGTATATTTACATCAAGTGAATAAGAAAATGTAAGGTAACCAAATACTTATTTTCATAAGCATATTAATACAACTCCACAAGTATCCTTCTCTTGCTTCAGACAACTCTGGAACCCACAACATCCACCCCACCCAACATAAGGATGGTACCTCTTCGCTCCTATACATTTTCTCAAGTGTACCCACCCCTTCTAGTGTTCCTCCGGGTGTGCATCAAAATGTAACCAAGTTTCTGCAAGCATCGAATCACATGTGTGTATGTGCTCAACAAATTTCTTTCCATCACATTGGCTACACAAAAATATTCCATAACTAATGACCAACCAATGCACCAACTGGGTTTACCGGGAATCCATTAACCAATATGCTAAGACATCTCCCCAAATAGGCTTATCAATCATACAACAACTATTTCCAATCGAACACCTTTGTTGGGTTTATCAAGCAATAAAAGGGGATACATATGCATGGCCTCTTATCCTAAGAAAACCAGTGGTTCCCTCAATGAACTCCATATGTAACTCACTCAACTACATGCTAGCATGACCCCACAATACCCAGCCACAAAATGCAAGGATGGAACCCCTTCTCTACTCCATAGTCCCTCAGGCATACTCATCCCTTCCAGTGCTCTAGAGTGTGAGTGTAGAAAGGTTACCAATACCAATGTGAGGCTCCTGAGTACCCATGCTCTTACTGGGTTTGATAAAACTACGGAGAGACACACACATGTAGGAACTTTACAGGGTTCCTCTGACCCAAGACACACTTGGATTTCCTTTACACTTTCATATTTAGCATCCAACATATAGAACACTGGCACAGTTTCATCATCTCAACTACGTTATATACCAACATGCAGTTCAAATGAGATCTCAAAAAAAAATTGAAAGAAAATTCATTGCTGAAGTGATACGTGTTCCATACAATTCCCATGAGATATTTGTCAAAAAAAAATTAATTATAAATTTCAAGTATGTTTCACACAAAAACCAAATTTCTTAAGCACAATATTATTTCCATGATGTTTGGCTCTTGTAGGCCCTAACACATGGTATTTATGCAATGAACCCTCTTGACACGATTCACATTTTTCTACAACCAACAACGTCAATACCATCAGTAAATAATTAAACAATTTTAATTTTGAAATCCCAATTCTATCTTTTAAAGGAAATTCGATTATTTGACCATGAGCTTTGTGCCCATATCACTTGGATCTGGCAAGTGGCATCTCATCTCCCTTCACGGTATGCATAGTTGCCATTCCCTTAGACGTCCACTCACCACATTTCCTCCTGACACCATTCATGTCATCCAAGCAATCAATAATATCAATATTAATTTTAAATCTTGAATTTACGATTTGGTATCCTACAAGAATTTAGAGTTATGTTAAACTTCCAAATCTGGAATTTACAACTCTGTCTTTCTGCAGAACCCGATTCTTCGTAGATATGAGGGAATCCTCATATGAGTTGGCCTTTATAAGTGGAATAAATCTACCCCTTAGGGTCTTACACCTTCTTCCATAACCTAGACATCCACCTATATCCACCTACAACGTGTCCTCTAGACACATTTCCAAATTAGCCAAAAAATAATTAGTGTTTCAAGCATTTAAAGTTCATTGCATTACCCACAACAATCATGAAATGATCTCGTAATTATAACACCAATAATTCAATCATTTTTAACTGTCACCATTGTATTTGTAATGAAATATCATTTAATATATATGTATTACCAACACATCAAGCATTCTCAAAATACAATCAAATAAAACTTTAAACACTCATGATTACACATCCATACTCCAATCATGCAACTATGTTCTCCCAACAGAGTGTTATGGTGGTCATCAAAAATTATTGTCTTCTCCATGCAATTTATTCCCCTACATCCACAACAACTCATGAGACAATATTAGAATTGTTAACAGTCATATTCATCTCAGTTATTAATGAATTATAGTCACAACCATTCATTTACACAATGAATCTTAACACATGCATCCACACATATGCATGGTTAAATATGGATTTACATAATCCTTCCATGAAAATTCACTCAATGCACCCTTGCATGAACTCATGGATACCATAATGTCATGCCATGCATTTAACCATGATGTTTTGGAGGGTCTAGTTAATCCCTCAACACAATACCTAACCATTCCCCAATCACTTAGGTAACCATCTGGGTTCCTTCCTTTTCCATCTGAACATGACATTAGGAGTGCGTCCACTCCTTGCTGGTTGACAAAGAGGTTTAATCCCGTATTCACTATAACATCACCATAACATCACCATCTCCAACTATATTATGGATTACCCATGACTATCTCATATGGCATGCACTACCACAACAAGACCATCAGTCCTCAATTACTCTGAATACTATTCATTCACATAAATTCCTTCAACTCCAAACAGTTAGAGAGATAATGCTCCTTTCCTTTGCTACCACATACCTCACCATATCGGGTGAGAGAACATTCACAACAATGCATCCAAAATCACATGCATACCAAGTCATGATGATTAAAATATGGTTGAAGGGATTCTTACCCAATCTCCTTTCATTACTTATGCAAGAAATCATAAACAAACCATTACCTGCATGGATTCCATTAAAATCTTTGATGCTACCTAACTAGTTAGTCTCTTACCAAGAACTACATAGCCTTGTCTAACCTCTTGATCATCAGATTATTGTATCAACTTCTCTTCACAATGTTATTGATCACATTCACTAGCATAATCAACATCTTCAACCATCTCTAGTCATAAAATCATCATCAACCACAAAAATTGCCATTAGCGACTCATTGCATATGTGAAAACTCAATTCTTTTACTAATATGCAACAACATATTCATGAATCAATATTTTCTCATGCATTGTGCATTATCTCTTAATATGTCCACTAATGCGTATGCATTTCATCTATCTAATCTCTTGCATTTTTGGCATCCCATGCCACAATTTTATTGTATATAAACTCAAAAAATATAACATAACAACAAAAGAAGAGTTGAGGAGTTCCCCCTTCTCATTCCTCATCTTAGCATGAAATTCCTCTTACATACCATAATTGATCCACCTTCATGGATTTTCTGCCAAGCATTCAAGGGTTGTTAGTTATGATTTCCTCACTATGCAACATTTCAATACATACACATATGAATATCATTTACATTTGCTACTTCTCAACATGCAATGCATATGCTATTAAAAAAAACAATGTAAGGTGATTAATTTCCTTGTTTATCAGTGTTACATTATGGCGATTATTCTCCAATGGATGTCATAGTTGCCTCATCATCCTCATGTAGTTCCCCTTAGGATTTAAGCAGTTCCTATGGAACTCTGCTCATTTATCCTTGTTTCTCCAATGTCCACATGCATCCACCTATGCACAAATCTGTTGTGGCTTATCTACATACAACCTTTGCCCACATGGCTTCCCCATGTCTGTCACTTAACAGAACTTTATTTACCTCAAAACCGTTGCTAATTTCCTTATGTAAGTAGGTATTCATTCCAAACATCCGGAGTGCTACAACCAGAAGCTCTAACACCACTTTGCAACGTCCCCGTTCACCTCGGTTTTACTTTGAGGCAACGAGAAACTCATTCGGGTGCCATAAATAAAAATTTGCTTGTTTTGATACAACTTTGTCACACCCCCATTCCTTAATCCATCCATTGAATGGGAATCGTGAATCAAATTTGGCTTTCAAATCATTTAACCAATACCCACAATACAGAAACATAGTCATCCATAGGATAGATTTCTTAACTAATCCTTAATCTCACTTAATCGATCAACAACTTGGCCTAACAACCAAATATGATGGTTATAATCCATCTTGACTACTAAATCCTATTATGACCGTATAATTCCACTTTTCCAACATTTGCATGCCTTTTTTACTGTTCTGATGTCAAAAAATGAAATTTGGAACGAACAATAGGCCCACGACAAATGGCCTCCAACTTTCCAACTCCGATCACTACCTTCCGTACATCAGAAGTATGAAGTTGAAACCACAAACAAAACTTCAATGAACAACCTTTGACTTCCCAAATCTGACCGTTGCCTTCCGTACGTCAGGATTCAGAAGTCAAACTGCAAAAATTTTTAGTAACCAAACCTTCTTGACCTTTCAACTCTGATGATTCTGATATCAAGATTCAGAAGTTGAAACTTCACAACAGCTTCTACAATCCATCTTTATTTTCTGACTCTGACATTTTTTATGTCGGGAGTCAGAATTCAACATCACCAACTGATCCATGATAAAACCTCTAATCACTTATGCCCCGACATCCGTACAATTAAATTCAGAAGTCGACACCATTAACTTTGGCCCATTCACGACTCTATCGATGCCAATTTCATTGCTAACCCTTCCCCCAATCGGGATTCGAAAGTCAGAACTTCGTACTACATTGATCCTCTGCTTTGATTCTTGTCTTCCGCAATCAACATTGTGGTGTTGACGTTAACACCCAACACATTAGTAGGATACCATCTCTCCATACTTAGCCAAATTTTGCATCTTCCACCATGGCTTCGGCACTACAATTTCATCCTTGGAAACTCTATGGGATTATGTCGATTTGGGAGATGAAGACTTGGTCAATGCAAGAAGGCGACTAACGCATGGATAACCACATCTGATATTCCTATTATAACATCAAATAACTTAAGAAATATGCCACAATCATTGAACATACATAATAAGGTGTATAAAGGAACTACAAAGCAATTCATACATAGACTAGATTGTTCAGCATAGGCATAAAAAAAAATATTTATTGCTTCTATTTCCCCTGTTACACCTTCACAAATATTATAGAACTTGTGCAAATTCCATTAGACATACACATCCAATAATACAATGGAACTATAGATACAATTTCATACATAATCTGGCATACTCAAAACAAGCATATCAACTAGCAATTCATGCACAAAGATATATCATTTCCAAGCAATGACCAACATTCTACTACATAAATCAACCTATAATATCATTATTTTCAACATGAAGAACTATCATCCATCACATAACAATTCTAGGCATTCATAAACAAGAACACTATTCTTTGAATTATAAACGGTCCAAGCAACTAGCTATGTGGGTACAATGTTCCACCCAACCATAGGTATCTTCCCAATCTATATTATTTCACCACTCAGAGACCACCCTCAAGCTAGGTTATGCTATCCACTAAGGATATTGAGTCTCAAGCTCACTCAAAAAAAGGATACCCACCCAAAGGCCAAACTAGCATATTGTTGGGTTTATTGAGCCCAAAAAAGGATAAGAATAAGGACTATCAAGACAATGAGCTCTACTATGGAGCTACATGCATCTCAATGTGATTCAGTTAGCTCAACACCTAACTCACCTCCATGCATAGTTTGAGGAAGGTTCCCTTATTTACTACTCAACCCGTTGGGTGTTTCCTTCCCTCAATACTGCCCTAGGCAAGTGTAGAAGGTCCTAAGTGTCGAACCAATGGAGATTTTATGCCTTCACAGGCTTCCACAATCCAAAAAAATTCCAGGAGTTTCCAACACTCATAGGATCAACTCTTCCCTTAGACACTACTTTCATATGGTCACTATTGGGAATGCATTTCACACATAGTGAAATTCATCAATGGGATTCCACACTAGGATTAGAACAAGGTAAAACACATCAATCTCTTATCTCGACTCTGTTGTACACGCTAATTTTGTTCTAGTTCATCCACCTGGGAAATTGGATCACTTCTCCACCCACACACTTGTCAATTGATCCGTGGTGAAATTGCTCGCATAGGTCAAGGTGAACGACACACGAAATTACAGGAAGTCAATGACTAATGCATGAAGTCACATTGTCTGTCCTCTTCCCTGTCAACTTCTTAATTCGGCTATGATTCATTAATTCTTGAGGTGATTTCTCAACTACCCTCTTACAATAGAGTTAAGGGGTGGCAAGGATGCCTTTCTAATTTCTCATTGTTACATTTGGCAATAAAGGGTTGGATCTCCCACGCCCCCTCACCTCTCCCTAGTGAATAACATATAGCCCCGATCGGTATGTTTCCCCCATAGCCATCCTTGGACTTTGCATTATAAATATTTACAATATTTTACAATTTACCATGGCTTGCTAGCACACAGCCTAATTAAAGAACAAATCTAGTAAATTAGCATAGATCCATTTTAACCTTGGATTTTTTAAGCACCGAGAGGGATCTAATTTATGGATCTATATATGCTAGTTTATTTTTGCACCAAGAGAAGCGAGGTGCTCTCAGCCCAGTATAGGGGAAATCCTGTCATGTTAGTCACGTTATGCTAGCCGACATAAATGAAAAATATTAAACCAACATAGATCCATTTTAAACCTAGATCTAGAAAGCACTGAGAGGAATCCAATTTGTTTAGGTGTAAGTTATTTTTATCTTAAATTTTTAAATGTTCATAAAAAATTACACCTCAAACATTTTGATCCCTTTACTGTTTGGTAAATCAGGTTTAACATGGATTTTTTAATTACTTTTCATTTAGTTTTATTATTGGTGACATGTTTTTCTCTATATTATTTTTTTTGTTTTAGCACACTTGTTGGTGTAGTGTTAGGTTAAACACGCATTGATCTCATCAATGTTATTTGAATGACACTCATTTTTTCTAATCAATAAGCCATAATCAAATATATCAAAATTATACTCTAAAGCCACACCAAAATATATCTAAATTTTATTATAAAAAATGTTTTATTATTATTATGGTGAATTATAAAGAAAGTTAGTTAATTTAAATTATTTTAAAAGTAATTAAAAATGAAATAAAATAAAAAGGCTAGAATATTCGAAGAAGGTTGAATATCTTTTAAAAAAGAGTTTAGCATTTCGAGTAATCATTAACGGTTAATATATATTAGAGAGAATAAAAAGACAAATGAATTGAAAAAGAACATTAAAAAAATACAAATGATCATTTTATAAAGAACAAATCTAGTAAATTAGCATAGATCCATTTTAACCCTGGATTTATTAAGCACCCAGAGGGATCCAATTTATGGATCTGTGCTAATTTACTTTTCTATTGCACCCAGAGAAGTGGGGTGCTCTCTGCCCAGTATGGGAGAGATCCTGTCACATTAGTCACGTTATGCTAGCTGACATAAATGAAAAGTATTAAACCAGCATAGATCCATTTTAAACCTGGATCTAGAAAGCACTGAGAGGGATCCAATTTCTTCAGTGGAACATTTTTTTATTATTATCTATCCTCCTAATTCATTTAGATACATGTTTATGATTGTCTCAAATTTGATTATTATCTCCATTGAAGCCCTCCCAATAGAAGTATAGCATCTCTAAACTAAGTGATTAAGCTCCTTAATTCCTCTTATTATTGTAATTCCTAGAAGGTTTCTTGAGATCCTTTATGATTCCAATATTTTATTTAAATAATCTACCATGAGGATATATATAATGGGGGAGAGGGGGAATCCCTGATGAAGGTCTCTTTCACTCTGAAAGAAGTCAGTAGACCTACCATCCACAAGTGGTGCTATCCAATGGATTCTTATGCAAGCTTTAATCCAACCAATAGAATTGTAAGAAAATACAAATTTACTAAGAATGGATAAAATAAAGGAGATTCTTAATCTGTCAAAATCATTTGCCATATCCATCTTGATAACCATACCTCTTTCTTTCCTCATTTTTGTGACGTCCCCAATCACTGCGCCGTTACTTTTAGGCAACATGAAACTCATTTGGGCACCATAAATAAATTCTTTTTTGTTCTAATACAACTTTGATGTGACCCATTCCTTAATCTAGCCATCAAATGGGAATCATGAATCAAATTTGACTCTTAAATCGTCCAACCAATACCCACAATGTGGAAACATAGTCATCCATAGGCTAGATATCTAGTCATTGATAGGCTAGATTTCCTAATTAATCCTTAATCTCACTTAATTGTTCATTAACTTGGCCTAAAAACCAAATCTGAATGTTATAACCCATCCCAACTGATAAATCCACAATTCCGACCATCCAAGTCCACTTTAACGACATTTGTAATCCTTTTCAACTGTTCAAACGTCGAAAATTGAAAGTCGGAAAAAACAATAGGCCCATAAGAAATCACCTCTGACTTTCTAAATTTGATTGCTACCTTATGTACATAGAAAGTCAAATTCGGAACCGCAAACAAAACTTCAACAAACAACACCTAACTTCCTGACTCCAACCGCTACCTTCTGTACATCGGGAGTCAGAAATTGGGACTGAAAAACTATTTCGTAACCAAACCTTCCCGACCTTCTGACTTTAATGATTATGATATAGGGAGTCAGAAGTTGGCACTTCACATTAGCTTCCACGATCCATCCCAAATTCTAGACTCCGACATTTCTGACATCGAGATTTGGAATTCGGGATCACCAACTGATCCACTACAAAACCTTTGATCGCTTTCGCCTTAACATCAATACATCGGAATTTGGAAGTTGGCACTATTGACTCCAACCCATTCACAAATTCGTCATATGTTGATTTCACTATCGACCCTTCCCCAATCCTAAGTCAAAAGTTGGAACTTCCACACTACACTACTCCTCTGCTTTGATTCTCGACTTTCGCCATTGAAATTACAGTGCGTCATGTCAGCACGTGACACATCAGTAGGAGACCATATGTTCCATGCTAAGCCAAATTTTCTATCTTTCATCGCAGTTTTGGCACTATGATTTCAGACTTGGAAACTCTACAAGATATTATCAATTCGGGAGATGGAGACTTGGTTGATCCAAGAAGGAAGCTAAGGCATGGATAACCACCTCCAATACTCTTGTTACACCATCACAGAGCTTAAAAAATATGCCATAATCATTGAACATACACAACAAGGTGTATAAAGGAACTACAAAGCAATTCATACAGAGACGATCTTGGCCATCACAGGCATAACAAAAAATATTTCATGCTTCTTTTGCCCCTATTACACCTTCATAGAGATTACATAACTTGTGCAAATTTCATTAGATATACACAACCACGAATACAATGGAACTACATATACAATTTTGTACATAATCTAGCATACTTATCACAAGCATATCTACTAACAATTCATGCACAGAGATGGCTCATTTCCAAGAAATGACCAACATTCTACTGCATAAATAAAGATATCATACCATTACTTTCAACATGAATATTTAAGCATCCATCACATAACAATTTTGGGCAGTCATAATCAGAAACACGTATCTTTAAATTGTAAGTGGTCCAAGCAACTGGCTATGTGGGTGCAACGTTCCACCCAACCATAGGTATCTTCCCATCATATATTATTTCAACACTTAGAGACCACCCCTAAGCTAGGTGGTGTAATCCACTAAGGAGATTGACTCTCAAGCTCACTCACAATAAAGGATACCTACCCACAGGAAAAGCTAGCATACTGTTGGGTTTATCAAACCCACAGAAGGATAAGAACAAGGAATGTCAAGAAAGTGAGCTATATTATGGAGCTACAGGAATCTCAATGGGATTAATTAAGTCTTAGTGCCCACCTCACCTCTATGCACAATTTGATGAAGGTTCCCTTATTTGTTACTCAATTCATCAGGTGTTTCCTTCCCTCAATATTGACCCAGGCAGGTGTAGAAGGTCCTAACTATCTAACCGGCAGAGATTGTATGCCTTCATAAGATTCCACAATACAAAAAAATGCCAAGAGTTTCCAATGCTCACGGGATTGACTCTTCCCTTAGACGATGATTTCATATGGTTGTTTTTGGGAATGCATTTCACATACAGTGGAATTCATCAATGGGATTCCACATCGAGTTCTAAACAAGGGAAAATGCAACAAGCTCTACTCTCAGCTTCATTGCACATGTCGATTGGGTTCTAGTTCATCCACTTCGGAAATTGGATCACTCCTCTTCTCACGCACTTATTGATTTCTCCCCAACAAAATTGCACACACTAGTTAAGTTGAATGACACAAAAAATTATAGGAAGTCAATGATGGATGTGTCAAGTCACCTCACCCATCCTCTGTCTTGCCACTTTCTCAATTTGGCCATGCTTCATCAATTTCTTGAGTTGATTTATTAGCTACCCTCTTACTACGGAGTTAATGGGTGGCAAGGACGCCTTCCTAAGTTATCTTGGTGACATTGGGAAATAAAGGGTTGGCTCTCCCACACCCCTCACCTCTCCCTAGTGAATACCATATATCCCCCATCGTTTCGTTTCCGCTGTAGCCAGCCTTGGACTTTTCATTATAATTTTTTACAAGATTTTACAATTTACCATGGATTTCTAGCACATGGTCTATAGCCTACATAACACTTTCCTTTATAAATGAACCATTCACTACCGAGGCCTTAGCCTTGAGCTCCATGCTAGGAATTCATATACCGTGCATACACACATTAACCAATACATTCCAGGGGTCCAAAATGTGTTATTACAATCACACCCCCCTTAAAACAATGTCATCCTCGGTGTTCAAATGCTTATGAATATTTAAAAATTGTTTACGCATTTCAAACTTCAAAAAATGTGGTAAACCCTTCCCTGCATTGCATCTTTCAAATGGGATTTTCAAGATCAGGTCCATCAGTCTCTACATGCTTCTCCTGCTCGCTTTGCCCTTCCATCTCAACATGTGGACTATTTAGTTCAACAATTCATCCTTCCTATTTACTTTCCAGCTGGTCCATAAGTCTGGAAACTTTGTGGATGCCATTTTTCATGCTTACATTTTATCACCTCCTTCTTTCCAACATAAATTATTATGCCCTTTCTTTTATAACAGGTACACCCATATTGTTTTGAATCTCACCTGTGAAATTCATCAACATGAATCTCATTAGGAAAAACATGGCATAAGTATTAAAATCAGTCAATTACTTGTTCAAATAACTAGGGAGTCTCATGATTTATCCATAATCCTTTTAATCATTTCATATTTAACTCAACAATGCATGAATTCATTCATCCTCATTTCTTCACATAAATTTAATTAATTCAACATTCATGGTGTATTTCAAGGAAAAATAAACGCAACACTTCTATTGTAACATGCTTTCAACAAATTTTTGTTTCTAGATAGAAACAATAAAATTAGGAAGAGTGGACTAAGAGGTTCCCCCTCTTAGTTTTGTTCTAATCCAGAGTCCTGCAACTATGGCTCCCTATTCCTTGGCCTCTTTCACTTTAAAATGAAAATTGTTGCCTCACCTATTCATCATTTTAGTGATGACACTTCACATCTAAGGTCTATCCAAGGCCTTACAACCAGGTATTTCCCCGTGTTTTTCCTATGTTATCCTTAGTTGACAAGACTTCCACAAGTTCATAAGTGTCATTCTCCATTTATTATTATCACTAGGCATACTTGCTAGACCAAGCATCTTAAACCAACTCGGGCATTTCAACTGCTACTCGCACTAATATTTTTAGGATAATTGCATGTCGATCTACATCCTTAGGGTGCCTTCAAGTTCCTTACTTTCGTCAATACCTAGGATTCCACAAAGAAACAATTGCATATCATATTTGTTATCATAGAACTTATCCCCTTCAGTATTTTTCAAAATTATAACCAAAGCATACACACATGTATATTTACATCAAGTGAATAAGAAAATGTAAGGTAACCAAATACTTATTTTCATAAGCATATTAATACAGCTCCACAAGTATCCTTCTCTAGCTTCAAACAACTCTGGAACACACAACACCCACCCCACCCAACACAAGGATGGTACCTCTTCTCTGCTATACATTTTCTCAAGTGTACCCACCCCTTCTAGTGTTCCTCCAGGTGTGCATCAAAATGTAACCAAGTTTCTGCAAGCATCGAATCACATGTGTGTATGTGCTCAACAAATTTCTTTCCATCACATTGGCTACACAACAATATTCCATAACGAATGACCAACCAATGCACCAACTGGGTTTACCGGGAATCCATTAACCAATATGCTAAGACATCTCCCGAACTAGGCTTATCAATCATACAACAACTATTTCCAATCCAACACCTTTGTTGGGTTTATCATGCAATAAAAGAGGATACATATGCATGGCCTCTTATCCTAAGAAAACCAGTGGTTCCCTCCATGAACTCCATATGTAACTCACTCAACTACAGGCTAGCATGACCCCAAAATACCCAGCCACAAAATGCAAGGATGGAACCCCTTCTCTAATCCATAGTCCCTCAGGCATACTCATCCCTTCCAGTGCTCTAGAGTGTGAGTGTAGAAAGGTTACCAATACCCATGCGAGGATCCTGAGTACCCATGCTCTTACTGGGTTTGATAAAACTGCAGAGAGACACACACATGTACGAACTTTACCGAGTTCCTCTGGCCCAAGACACACTTGGATTTCCTTTACACTTTCATCTTTAGCAGCCAACATATACCACACTGACATAGTTTCATCATCTCACCTACGTTATATACCAACACGCAGTTCAAATGAGATCTCAAAAAAAAATTGAAAGAAAATTCATTGCTGAAGTGATACGTGTTCCATACAATTCCCATGAGATATTTGTCAAAATAATTTTAATTATAAATTTCAAGTATGTTTCACACAAAAACCAAATTTCTTAAGAACAATATTATTTCCATGATGTTTGGCTCTTGTAGGCCCTAACACATGGTATTTATGCAATGAACCCTCCTGACATGATTTACATTTTTCTACAACCAACAACGTCAATACCATCAATAAATAATTAAATAATTTTAATTTTGAAATCCCAATTCTGTCTTTTAAAGGAAATTTGATTATTCGACCATGAGCTTCGTGCCCATATCGCTTGGATCTGGCAAGTGGCATCTCGTCTCCCTTCATGGTCTGCATAGTTGCCATTCCCTTAGACGTCCACTCACCACATCTCCTCCTGACACCATTCGTGTCATTCAAGCAATCAATAATCTCAATATTGATTTTAAATCTTGAATTTACGATTTGGTATCCTACAAGAATTTAGAGTTATGTTAAACTTCCAAATCTGGAATTTACAGCTCTGTCTTTCTGCAAAACCTAATTCTTCGTAGATATGAGGGAATCCTCATATGAGTTGGCCTTTATAAGTGGAATAAATATACCCCTTAGGGTCTTACACCTGCTTCCATAACCTAGACATCCACCTATATCCACCTACAACATGTCCTCGAGACACATTTCCAAATTAGCCAAAAAATAATTAGTGTTTCAAGCATTGAAAGTTCATTGCATTACCCACAACAATCATGAAATGATCTCGTAATTATAAGACCAATAATTCAATCATTTTTAACTGTCACCATTGTATTTGTAATGAAATATCATTTAATATATATGTATTACCAACACATCAAGCATTCTCAAAATACAATCAAATAAAACTTTAAACACTCATGATTACACATCCATACTCCAATCATGAAACTATGTTCTCTCAACAGAGCGTTATGGTGGTCATCAAACATTATTGTCTTCTCCATGCAATTTAATCCCCTACATTCATAACAACTCATGAGACAATATTAGAATTGTTAACAGTCATATTCATCTCAGTTATTAATGAAATATATTCACAACCATTCATTTACACAATGAATCTTAACACATGCATCCACACATACGCATGGTTAAATATGGATTTACATAATCCTTCCATGCAAATTCACTCAATGCACCCCTACATGAACTCATGAATAACATAATGTCATGCCATGCATTTAACCATGATGTTTGAGGGTATAGTTAATCCCTCAACACAATACCTAACCATTCCCCAATCACTTAGGTAACCATCTGGGTTCCTTCATTTTCCACCTAAACATGACAATAGGAGTGCGTCCACTCCTTGCTAGTTGAAAAAGAGGTTTAATCCCGTATTCACTATAACATCACCATAACATCACCATCTCCAACTATATTATGGATTACCCATGACTATCTCATATGGCATGCACTACCACAACAGGACCATCAGTCTGCAATTACTCTGATTACTATTCATTCACATAAATTCCTTCAACTCCAAACAGTTAGAGAGATAAGGCTCCTTTCCTTTGCTACCACATACCTCACCATATCGGGTGAGAGAACATTCACAACAATGCATCCAAAATCACATGCATACCAAGTCATGATGATTAAAATATGGTTGAAGGGATTCTTACCCAATCTCCTTTCATTACTTATGCAAGAAATCATAAACAAACCATTACCTGCATGGATTCCATTAACATCTTTGATGCTACCTAACTAGTTAGTCTCTTACCAAGAACTACATAGCCTTGTCTAACCTCTTGATCATGAGGTTATTGTATCAACTTCTCTTCACAATGTTATTGATCACATTCACTAGCATAATCAACATCTTCAACCATGTCTAGTCATAAAATCATCATCAACCACAAAAATTGCCATTAGCGACTCATTGCATATGTAAAAACTCAATTATTTTACTAATATGCAACAACATATTCATGATTCAATCTCTTCTCATGCATTGTGCATTATCACTTAAGATGTCCACTAATGCATATGCATTTCATCTATCTAATCTCTTGCATTTTTGGCATCCCATGGCGCAATTTTATTGTATATAAACTCAAAAAATATAACATAACAACAAAAGAAGAGTTGAGGAGTTCCCCCTTCTCATTCCTCATCGTAGCATGAAATTCCTCTTCCATACCATAATTGATCCACCTTCATGGATTTTCTGCCAAGCATTCAAGGGTTATTAGTTATGATTTCCTCACTATGCAACATTTCAATACATACACATATGCATATCATTTACATTTGCTACTTCTCAACATGCAATGCATATGCTGTTAACAAAAACAATGTAAGGTGAGAAATTTCCCTGTTTATCAGTGTTACATTATGGGGATTATTCTCCAATGGATGTCATAGCTACATCATCATCCTCATGTAGTTCCCCTTAGGATTTAAGCAGTTCCTATGTTCCTATGCTCATTTATCCTTGTTTCTCCAATGTCCATGCGCATCCACCTGTGCACAAATCTGTTGTGGCTTATCTACATCACAACCTTTGCCCACATGGCTTCCCCATGTCTGTCACTTAACAAAACTTTATTTACCTCAAAACCATTACTAATTTCCTTATGTAAGTAGGTATTCATTCCAAACATCTGGAGTGTTCCAACCAGAAGCTCTGATACCACTTTGCAACGTCCCCAGTCACCTCGGTTTTACTTTGAGGCAACGAGAAACTCATTCGGGTGCTAGAAATGAAATTTTTCTTGTTTTGATACAACTCTGTCACACCCCCATTCCTTAATCCGTCCATTGAATGGGAATCATGAATCAAATTTGGCTTTCAAATCGTCTAACCAATACCCACAATACAGAAACATAGTCATCCATAGGATAGATTTCTTAACTAATCCTTAATCTCACTTAATCAATCAATAACTTGGCCTAACAACCAAATATGATGGTTATAATCCATCTCGACTACTAAATCCTATTATGACTGTCTAATTCCACTTTTCCAACATTTGCATGCCTTTTTTACTGTTCTGATGTCAAAAAATGAAACTTGGAATGAACAATAGGCCCACAACAAATGGCCTCCAGATTTCCAACTCCGATCACTACCTTCCGTACATCAGAAGTATGAAGTTGTAACCGCAAACAAAACTTCAATGAACAACCTCTGACTTCGCAAATCCAACCGTTGCCTTCTGTACATCAAGAGTTAGAAGTCAGACCACAAAAATTTTCAGTAACCGAACCTTCTTGACCTTTCGACTCTGATGATTCTGATATCGAGATTCAAAAGTTGAAACTTCACAACAGCTTCTACAATCCATCTCGATTTTCTGACTATGACATTTTTTATGTCGGGAGTCAGAATTCAACATCACCAACTGATCCACGATAAAACCTCCAATCACTTATGCCCGGACATCTGTACAACAAAATTCAGAAGTCGACACCATTAACTTCAACCCATTCACGACTCTGTCAATGCCAATTTCGTTGCTAACCCTTCCCCCAATCAGGAGTCGAAAGTCAAAACTTCGCACTACATTGATCCTCTGCTTTGATTCTTGTCTTCCGCAATCAACATTGTGGTGTTGACGTCAACACCCAACACATTAGTAGGATACCATCTCTCCATACTTAGCCAAATTTTGCATCTTCCACCACGACTTCGGCACTACAATTTCATCCTTGGAAACTCTATGGGATTATGTCGATTTGGGAGATGAAGACTTGGTCAATGCAATAAGGCGGCTAACGCATGGATAAACACATCTAATATTCCTATTATAACATCACATAACTTAAGAAATATACCACAATCATTAAACATACATAATAAGGTGTATAAAGGAACTACAAAGCAATTCATACATAGACTAGATTGTTCAGCACAGGTATAACAAAAAATATTTATTGCTTCTATTTCCCCTGTTACACCTTCACAAATATTATAGAACTTGTGCAAATTCCATTAGACATACACATCCAATAATACAATGGAACTATAGATACAATTTCATACATAATCTAGCATACTCAAAACAAGCATATCAACTAGCAATTCATGCACAAAGATATATCATTTCCAAGCAATGGCGAACATTCTACTGCATAAATCAACCTATAATATCATTATTTTCAACATGAACAGCTATCATCCATCACATAACAATTCTAGGCATTCATAAACAAGAACACTACTCTTTGAATTATAAATGGTCCAAGCAACTAGCTATGTGGGTGCAACGTTCCACCCAACCATAGGTATCTTCCCAATCTATATTATTTCACCACTCAAAGACCACCCTCAAGCTAGGTTATGCTATCCACTAAGGATATTGAGTCTCAAGCTCACTCAAAACAAAGGATACCCACCCAAAGTCCAAACTAGCATATTGTTGGGTTTATTGAGCCCAAAAAAGGATAAGAATAAGGACTATCAAGACAATGAGCTCTACTATGGAGCTACATGCATCTCAATGGGATTCAGTTAGCTCATCACCTAACTCACCTCCACGCATAGTTTGAGGAAGGTTCCCTTATCTGCTACTCAACGCGTTGGGTGTTTCCTTCCCTCAATACTTCCCTGGGCAGGTGTAGAAGGTCCTAAGTGTCGAACCAATGGAGATTTTACGCCTTCACAGGATTCCATAATCCAAACAAATTCCAGGAGTTTCCAACACTCATAGGATCGACTCTTCCCTTAGACACTACTTTCATATGGTCACTGTTGGGAACGCATTTCACACATAGTGAAATTCATCAATGGGATTCCACACTAGGATTAGAACAAGGTAAAACACATCAATCTCTTATCTCGACTCTGTTGTACACGCTAATTTTGTTCTAGTTCATCCACCTGGGAAATTGGATCACTTCTCCACCCACACACTTGTCAATTGATCCATGGTGAAATTGCTCGCATAGGTCAAGGTGAACGACACACGAAATTACAGGAAGTCAATGACTAATGCATGAAGTCACATTGTCTGTCCTCTTCCCTGTCACCTTCTTAATTCGGCTATGATTCATTAATTCTTGAGGTGATTTCTCAACTACCCTCTTACAACAGAGTTAAGGGGTGGCAAGGATGCCTTCCTAATTTCTCATTGTTACATTTGGCAATAAAGGGTTGGCTCTCCCACACCCCCTCACCTCTCCCTAGTGAATAAGATATAGCCCCCATTGGTATGTTTCCCCCATAGCCATCCTTGGACTTTGCATTATAAATATTTACAAGCTTTTACAATTTACCATGGCTTGCTAGCACACAGCCTATAGCCTACATAACACTTTCCTTTATAAACGGACCTTTCACTAACGGGGCTTTGGCCTTGATCTCCACACTAGGAATTCATACACCGCACATACACACATTAACCAATACATTACAGGGGTCCAAAATGGGGTATTACAATTTTTCTAAAATGAATTGTTCCTTGCACTAGGATAATATTATTGATAATTTCCCTTTTAGGAATCAATACCCCTTGGTTTTCTAATATAATATGAGAGAGAAGAGGTTTTAATCTGATGGCTAATACCTTAGTGATTATCTTATACCAATAATTTAATAAGGATATTGGTCTAAATCTGGAGAATGTTGTCGGGTTTTTCTCTTTCAGAATTAGAGTCAAAAATGAAGAATTAGTACTGCCTCCTAGCTTACCCTTTTTCAGTGATCATTTTATCTTTTTTCATAAATCCTTTTTCATTGCATCCCAAAAGTATCTATGAAAGGATATCGATAATGCATCTAGTCTTGGAGCTTTATCTAGTTCTAAATCTCGGATAGCATTTATTACTTCACTTTGTTCAATTTCCTTGTCTAGGTCATGGTTTTTAAACTGTGAAACTAAAAGAGGAATGTTGTAAATCATATCGGTCAATGATTCTTGATCCAATTCTTCTAGAGTTCTTAACAACAATTTTTGAAGTGTTGGAAAGCTTGTTCTTTGATATCACCATTTTGGCTTATTTTTTCACCATTGGAACTGACAATGTATGTAATAGTGTTCCTAATTTGCCTGGATTTTGCTTGTCGATGAAATTATGAGGTATTTCTATCACCCATTTTCAGCCACAAACTTCTAGATTTAATTCTCCAATATCCCTCCTCTTCCCAATGAACAAGTTTTGTACTTATCTCCCTCTCCTCCATCTGTTGTTGGACTATATACTCCCCTGTCTCCATTCTGTCATGTAATTTTTCCAATATTGTTTGTATCTTCTTTTTTTAGTGAAAGGTTCTATATAGTTGTGTTTAGCCCAACACTTGAGGGCATATTTTACATCTTTTAGATTTGATTCCCATATGTATCTTGGATACCCTTCCCACTTATTGTGTCCTAGTTTTAATGAGCTCAATAACCTCCAGGTGTTGAAGCCAACATGGATTAAATTTGAAAGGAAAAGACTCCTTGTTTTTTTTTTATAAAGAGAACATTGATTGATTTGTGGTCAGAGGTGGTGAAAATAATAATAGATAATGTTATTTCTAAGTCTTATTCTGAATGACTATTGTTGACTAGAAATCTATCCAAACGAGCTTTGATATATCTCGGTCCCACCCTTCTATATGACCATGTATGTTTCCCATTTATAGGCTTAATATCTATCAGGGCCCATCGAATATTGTGTCCTCTATATTTTCTCTTAAGGCATCTCTTACATAGCTTCCTCCCTTCTTTTCTTCCTGAGAAAGGATTTTATTTAGGTCCCCTACCTTAAGATGCATCACCCCGGACCTACTACTTCTCTTTCATTTTTGATAGCTTGACAACATCCATGTTTTTCTCTATTGTGCATTGAAACATATATATTGAATATTTTGTTATTAGATCTATTTTTTTTACTTACTAGGTCAGTGTAAATCCAACGTTGATTTTGCTTTATCTCTATAAAATCAAGTTTTTTGTTGTGATTGTGTGTACTAATTCCATCGAATGCTCCTCGCAAACTTCTTGTTGTCCCTTGACTACATTACCATTGCTTCTATCCTAAATTTTGCATGTCTAGATATTGCGATTTAGTCTCCTAAAGAATAAGAATTGTAGATTTTTTCGATCTTATTAACTGTCTCATAGCGTCCTCTTTGAACCTATTTCCCATTCCTTATCATCTATTCCAAGTGAATAGATTCATTATTTACCAAAGGGGGCTTTGGCGAGTCCTCCATTTTGACTACTCGAAGTCAATAGGGTACCTGCTCCCCTTTTAGATGAATTCTTTGGTCCTGAAATGACATTTATTTCCAATGTTGATTGTAACCCCAACGTCTTCTCCTTATTTTCAATTTCTTCTTTTATTTATTTACATTGTTTCCTCCCAACCTTTCGAGTAAATCACTCTTCTCCCTCAACTACTTCTTTCTCCTCATCTGTTGAAGCTTGCATAACTTGTTTTCTTGTTAAAACCCCTGATACTGAAACCTGTTTTTCTAGTCTAGACTCAAATTATTCTATAATATGCTATGTCGGTTTTTCATCCCTATTAGATTTGAGATCTACTATGGTGGTTAAATATGAACCAATTAATAAAGAAAGGGATCGATGAGGAAATTTTGGTCCCTGCTCCTTTGTCGATGGGTCCACAATCTAAAAAAACGGGACAATCTGCTCCTCTTGATAAAGAGACTTAAAGCAATTAACAGAGATAGAAATATTTTAAAAAGGGCTTGGATTACTTGTCATGAGAGTCACTTCCATTGCAGATGAAGGAATATCAGAAGAGGGGGGATCACTAGAGAGTTGAACCTACTTGGAATTATTTCTGACTTGCCTCCATTGATAACTAGGATTCTCGGATGAGGTGATTGGAGTGAACAGTCATAATTAGAACATGATTTACGCATGAACAATAATCATTCATAGTTTAGCTATTGGTAATGGCTCCAATTTCCTAAGATGAGATGAATAGCTTCAACTAACCCTTTTTCAATATCCACTTCCAACCATATTCTAGTGCATTGAAATATTCCTTTTTTAGGTTTAGATTTGTCTATTTATTTTCAAAGATTATTTCCAATATCCTTCAGAGAATCATGTCCCCAAAAAAGAAGAGAAAGATGGGGGAGTCTCACCCACACTACTATTTTTGATGGTGTATCTTAATCTTGGTCGAAATATGGTTTCCAACTATTAAGATACATTCCCCTATTGTTGAAGAAGTACATACCACTATGAAATATCAAGTCTTTTTCTTCTTTAAATTCAAAAATAAAGGTATAGTGCTTTCTATCTGGTTGAGATAACAAAGAGCACCACCTTAGGAATGTCTGCCAATTTGAAAAATCAAGAGGATTTGGGATTTGAGCCAAATTTATTTAGAGAGTTGATCAGAGTCCTGAACACATATTCCTTCGTTGCTAGAGGTGGACAATTTACTCCCGAAGCAGAAGTCATTTTGGCTCACTGCAACTACCCTTGAGTAAAGCGTAACCCTAATCTTCCACATTGGTTTTTGGATTGGTTTAATTCTTTTAGAGTGTGGGGAAGTTACTAACAAAGAAGAGAGAGAATTATAGTGTAGAGAAATGTAGAAAACCATTGGGTTAAAGCATGCTAATGCGTCTCACTCTATCGAAAAAAGAAAAAAATGTTGGAGGAAAAATGCATAAAATAGAGTTTTAACCATTAGTGTACCATAGCTTTGCATTAAGCTTGGGTAGCTTTGTAACCTAAATTATAATGTCCATAATATTAGAAGAAAAAAGGCACAATCCTTCATTTCTTATTGGTTTTCATGTATAGTATTTCTCGAGTAAATATTTGTGTTGCAATGTGTGCCTTTATATTATTATTATAGTTTTCTTTCATGTCACAGTATTTGTGTGTTTTAATTCACTTTTAAATCATTAGAATTCCAAAAATATTCATGCAATCAATCATGGTCTCATTGTAATTTATATAATTGTAGAACAATTTTGGTGAGCCAACCATTAGAATATCCAAGGAAGTATACAAATCGCAATCGATGAACTATCAAGTGATACTATATATAATAACGATTTATTTAGCATACATCATATAAACCAATATAGGAAATACGTGATATATCAATTAGTTTGTTTTCTTTGATAGTTATTTTTCTTCCAAGAAATACCTCACATGGAAACCCAAGGAATGATTCTCCACATTCATGGATAACATCCCTAGTAAACATGTCATTGTAAAATAGTAAACTTAACCCAAATGATTTGAACCGGGTAACTATCGACACTTAAATTTCCATTTAATTGGAGTAAGATCAATATATTTGGCTTAAAATTAAATTCAAGTCCATTATGATAAACTCTAACTAATCTATGTACCTATCGACACTTAACTTTCCATTTAATTGGAGTAAGATCAATATATTTAGCTTAAAATTAAATTCAAGTCCATTATGATAAACTCTAACCAATCTATTGTTGGATCAACATTTCAATTGAAAGATACTAACTAACATATTTTTTTTTTACAAAACTTACATTTCCACTCCAATATATTAGTTAACATACTCTTTTACAAAACTTTCCTCATTTTAACAAGAAAAGTTCTTTTTTATATAGATATGACCTAAGTTTAATAAATATTTTAGAGGGTCAATTCCTACTAGCTCATTCGGTTAAGGTGTGGGTCTCATTGGCAAGGCGACCTAGGTCCAATTCCCCTTAGGAATGAGCTAGTTGGAAGGAGAAGTCCAAAATTTAACAAATTGAGTGTTGGTGTAGCCTAAGCTGGGTGCAATCCCCAGATTATTTTGGCTACTTAGATGCCCCTGGGTCATGGTTCCTTAGACCAAAGGCCACTCCCACAAGTCAGAAAGATTCTAGCAAACAAAACAAAAAATAAAGATTTTAGAATAAAAATTAATTAATTTAGTTCCTCAAACTTTTTTAGTGTAAAATATTTGGTGATTAATTTTTTAGATTCAATGTTGATTAAGACAAGGTATCACTATTCAAATATCTTTAAGCATAAAGCCCTTGTCTCTGTGTGAGAGAGGTGTTTTTAAAACCAGAATGGATATTTTGTAATAAAAGGAAATGGTGGTTGAACCATCTAGTGTAGTAATAGAAAATGGGAGGCACATATATGTTAAGCTTGTCCTTAATAGAAAACGGGAGGCACAGATATCTTAAGCTTGTCCTTAATAGAAAATGGGAAGCACAGATATCTTAAGCTTGTCCTTGATTACTCATGTGAGGAATCTGCTCTAGCTCCTATCATGAATATTTTCTTGTCAGTTTTCAACTATATTCCAAATTACTTTAGCTCTTATCACAAATATTTTCTTATAAATTTTTAATTGTATTCAAAATGACAGGTGTACTGCCTTGCATATTGACCTATCAGAAATAAAAAATTACATATCATTACTAAAGCCTTTTGGTAAAGCTCGTGACTATGAACATTTGGTATGTACAGCCTCGTGACTATTTCAAAACTGTTTGGTAAAGCTCATAATTTGAGTTCGAGTTCAAAATCTGATCATATTCTATTAAATATATTTTCATGTTAGATGGTGGAGATATGATCGAGGGGAAGCGTGACATTCTTTTGAATAGTCAATCTTTAGATGGAGACTAGACGAAGGAGTCAAAATAATATTTTGGCACCATTGTGAAGGAATGCTTCACTCGGTAAGCGATTGATAAAGTATTATAGTCAAAATAATATTTTGGCACCATTTTGAAGGAATGCTTCACTCTGTAAGCGATTGATAAATTATTTTGGCACAATTGCGAAGGAATGCTTTACTGGTAAGCTATTGATAAGGAAAGAAGGTGATGGGTTGATACTTTATATATATATATCATGCTTTACTGGTAAGCTATTGATAAAGAAAGACGGGGATGGGTTGATACTTTATTTTTATATATATATAATGCTTTACTGGTAAACTATTGATAAAGAAAGACGGTGATGAGTTGATACTTTATATATGTATATGTATTTGTTGATTGATATAAAATGTATAATATTGAATATTGAATTATTGTACGGAGAAAAGCTAGAAGTGCTCTCAGGCAGTATGAGAGAGATCATGTCAGGTTAGTCATGTCATGCTAGCTGACAAAAAATAAAATAAAAAACATTTTGTTTACGGACATAAAAAAAAATGATTATGTTGTGAATTCATATATGTATATAGTGTCCACGTTAGTCACCTTTTGCTAGCAGACATAAATGAAAAATATTAAAAAATAAAAAATGAGAAATATAAATTACATATAGACTTAAATAAAATAAATTAGCATAGATTCATAAATTAGATCTCTCTAGTTGCTTCATAAATCCAAGTTTAAAATGGATCTATGCTAATTTTATTATATTTGTTCTTTATTAAATGATCATTTGTATTTTTTTAATGTTCTATTCAAGGTTCATTTGTCTTTATATTCTCTCTATAACATATATTAACCGCTATTGATTACTGGAAATGCTAAACTCTTTTTTAAAAGATATTCAACCTTCTTCGAAGATTCTAGCCTTTTATTTTATTTCATTTTTAATTACTTTTAAAATAATTTAAATTAACTAACTTTCTTTATAATTCACCATAATAATAATAACACATATTTTTATAATAAAATTTAGATATATTTTGGTGTGGTTTTAGAGTAAAATTTTGATATATTTTATTATGGCTTATTGATTAGAATAAAAGAGTGTCATCCAAATAATATTGATGAGATCAATGTGTGTTTAACCTAACACTACACCAATACGTTGCTAAAACAAAAAAGAATATAGAGAAAAACATGTCCCTAATTTATCAAATTATAAAAACTCAATAATAAAACGAAATGAAAAGTAATTAAAAGATCCATGTTAAACCCGGATTTACCAAACACTAAAGGGATCAAAATGTTTGAGGTGTAATTTTTTATGAACATTGAAAAATTTAAGATAAAAATAACTTACACCTAAAGAAATTGGATCCCTCTCGGTGCTTTCTAGATCTAGGTTTAAGATGGATCTATGCTGGTTAATATGTTTTAAAAATTATTAATATGTAAATGTGATAAAAGTTGAATGTATAGTTAGACAATAATTTAATATATTTATTTATATTAGTGTTTTTAAATAATTTAGAAGTTGTAAAATACTTAATTTTTAATCATGAAATTTTAGGGAGATGGGGTAAATTTTTTTCTTAAAATAACTAAATAAACCAAATTAGTTACTCTTAATGGTTACTAATTCATTACAACCAAGTACATTCCTTCAGACTCCATTCACATAAGTTGGAAATATAACACTTATAAACTACTTGGTTAACTGGTTAACATCCACATCTTTAAACATATTAACCATTATGGTGTTTGTTTATTGACTAAGCTTAACTAGTGAAGTATAAAAGGTGTAATCAATACCTACTTAATGAATGTAATTAATTAATCTAACCATACAAATCCCAACCTTTAACCAAGATTACTTAACCAAATTTAAGAGATATATCTAGAATCCTAAGTTCACTTAATTAATTATAATATAATATTACAATAACTATTTATATATCTCTAGAATCCTAAGTTCACTTAATTAATTATAATATGATGATTGTTAAGAATCAATAGTTTGATTCTTCATGGCGAGGGCTTGTGAGATAGGGTGGCTCTGCAACTTTATGGTGAGGGTTTGTGCTTTCGCCAAGGGTATTGACATTTTCATGGTGAGGGTTTTTACTTTCCCAGAAGGACTAACATTGTGTTGACAACGACACTACTCTTTTTTGCTCCGTCCGGGGCTTGTGTTGCTCTGGAGCTATCCAGTAGTGTAACCCAGTGGTGTAATTGTGGCTTGCTTTTACTACACTAGCGTCACCTTTTTCTTTCGTGGCTCGCGTTATCAAGATCATGTCTCTACCTGCCCCGTGATTATCTGTGTTTTCTTTCACCCTATTGCACCTAGCCCCCATGTCTTTTCGATGGTTTGAGTTTTCTCCCTCCAGTTGCTGTGGGCACTTTTAGTAAGGCTAGGTATTTTTTTTGTGATTCAGACGCCCAAGGTGGTGGTCGTTTCATTTTAGTTTTTTTTCTTGGGGGACGTTCATTGTCGGTGGCTTGTTTTTTCTCCACTCTCATTGTCCCTCTAGGACTCTCGGAGTAGGCTTGGAAGGTTCTGCTGCTCCTACCACCCTTTGGTGTTGGTTAGTTATTATAGTCCTCGTTCTGGGTGGTGGGTTCTAAGGGTTTCTC
Source organism: Pseudotsuga menziesii (assembly GCA_001517045.1). NCBI lineage: Eukaryota > Viridiplantae > Streptophyta > Pinopsida > Pinales > Pinaceae > Pseudotsuga > Pseudotsuga menziesii. The sequence goes on from LPNX010183686.1 coordinate 252,966, forward strand.
TCTGTGAACCAGGGCTCTTGTCTTGGCTTTTGGTCTCTCTCCTTGTTATCTTATTTCCTCGGGCAGGGTGTAGTATTACTTTTTGGCTGGAGACTTTCCTAGGTTTTTGGTTTCCCTAAGCCCATTTTTAGACCTCCCTCCGGGTTTTGTGTGTATAAGTAGGCTTTGTATTTATCTCGATGTCATTTTGGAGTTTTTTCACTGTCATCATTTTCTCTCAGTTCTGCAACCTTTCTGTGGAACTGAGGGACTCTAGAGTCAAACCTGTCCCTAGGATAGTTCCAGTAGCAACCAGAGAATAAAAAAAGTGGGAATACTGTTTTTTTCCTATCCTTTGTCGGTTCCTGTTGTGAGCTTCTTCTTTCACTTTTGGGTTCCTGTTTTTGCGTCGATTTTCCTTAGGGTTTCCTCTCAGGGTGATTGTCTCCAGCAATGTCGTACTCGTCTTCTTCGCCAGGAGTACGCACTAATCCTCATGCCCATTTTCATATCTCGTCGTTGGCTTCCAACCCTAACCTCGGATCCTCGTCATCTTCGTGTCCCTTGGGCTTCATAGGTGTTGGGCGCTTTCTAGGAGCCTCAGACGTCTCCATTTATGGTACCCAAGGTCTCTCTGGTACTTCCAGGCTGTTGGGAAGCAAGCTATCCTTCGAGAAGGTTAAGTCGACTAAAAGTGTTTGCATGCTTGGTCAAGACATGACTATAGATATGGTTTCAACTCTGTCTGAAAGAGCCCTAGTTGGGAGATTTTAGTACATGAAGTTGTCTCATAGCGTGGTAATCTCCTGGGTCCACGAGCATTGGAAACCGATTCTGAAATCAGTTCCAAAGGTACTCACGCTGGTGAAGGGTTGGAACCTTAAGGGCTTTTCAGAAGATAGGCACCTTTTCAAAAGTCATCTCTAGGTGATTCTTCCAGATTTCTCGATACAATGTTGGAACCTTAAGGGCTTTTCGACGATTGCAAATGCTATAGGGTTTTTCATGCTTATTGAAGATGAACAACTTCACGGGTTCGATCGCTTGGCTCCTTGGGTGTTGGTTGATATGGATTTGATAGAGGGTCCTCCGACTGAGATTGAAGTCTTTTGGGATGGAGGAACTTTTACGCAGAGACTTGATTATTGGAAGGTTACTTTTCGATGCCACTACTGTCGATTGACTGGACATTCCAAGGAGTTGTGTCCTTCGAAGGGCGAGCCCTCTTTAGGACAATGGTTGGATGAGCTCTCCCCCTCTAGAGACATACCCTTTCCTCTTCCTCTAGATCGAGACTCGGTGAATCTCTTTGTGGGTAAGTTTACTAAGCATATCCCCTTATGTAACGGTAAAAAAATGTTTTACTGTAACTTCTCGAAATGTAATATCCGTATCCGGATATTCTCAATGATTACTCAGTTGAATAATCAACCAATAGAAAATAATTCCATATTGAAAATATAAATTAAATATTAATGATGAATGATGATAAAATATTACAAGGTGAGTGCCATATATATATTAATTGTAAAGGCATTTGGATACCATCCATGAAAGGATGCGTCATTTTAGAATAGTTTACTAATAACCATTTATTAATTATTAATTATTAATATCAATATATATTAATATTAA